>ML789459.1:158230-180649 GCA_009831015.1 Picea engelmannii
TTCGGTGGTTGCTTTGTGTTTCAAATCGGCCAATTTGCTGACGAAATCAAACGTTTTTCGGTGGTTAATGAGCACACCGAGGGCTCTCCCAAACCACCGAAAGTCGCTCTTTTGCACCTTTTGAATAAACCATGTATCAAGAATTTTATTGAACTATGAAAACAGAAAATTAGTTGAGCATGCAATCAATAGCTTAGGATATCCTCTACAAAGTTCAACCGAAAAGACGGTTTTACTTTGGGAGTTAACACCTGCCTCAACATTTTTGAACACGATAGAACCCGTGGTCTTTTGCCTCTTATCGTTGGCTTGTAGTCTATCATTTTCCTTCGACAACATAGTCAGCCGGTCCTCCAAGGAATTAATTTTAAATTGCAACAGAGGGACATCTATGTAGTATCGCTCGAGCCAAGAGTTGCAATGAGTCCACGGTTGTTGATTGGGCCGAGTCACTACAGGTGAAGCATCCTTTAAATTACCAGGGGTTCCACTGTCAAACTTGATCCCGGGGAAGTTAGGGTCATCATTAAGGCACGGTGGGAGGTTGGACACATAGTCATAGGGTTCAACAGAACAGAGGCCGTGTGAGTATGGGTACTCCTCAGTAAAAAATCTCAGAATCCGAGTCTTCACTCAAAACAATTGGCTTCTGGTCTGTTTTTTATTTGGGCTTGTTATGAGCACACCTAGATACCCAATGTGTAGCCTTCTTACCTTTGTTGCTGACATCTATATTGCCCTTGCCTTCTTTCTTGTAGGCCTCTTAACAGGCTTAGCACTATCTTTTAAACATGGGTCATGCAGGGTGTCGGGTAGGTCAGCGTTGGGGTAGGTTGAGGGTTTGACAGTAGGTAAGAGTGTAGGAGGTGGCACGATAGGCCTGACAAGGGTTTTAGTGACCATGGTCTTATCCACTTGACCACATTCAGGAGTGACAAAGCCATTCCTTAATAGGAAAGCTTGCCAACAGTCACCACTCAAACTCAAATGATGAACAATAACGATTTTGATCAAACAGTGATGGAAGAGGCTGGAGTCAGCCTTTTCCCTATTAAATCATTTAGCCATTTTATAAAGACTACGTAGGAGGTAGTGAGGCATATTCAAAGGGAAATCTATGAAATTCATAAGCAGCAAAAGATGGTAAAGAAAAAATAAACCATATCTACCTTCGAAAGTAACAAATTTCTTAATAATGGCCAATAAATCATGCCATGGATACTTAAGGGCCGTGACTGGCATACCTTTATCACAACTGATAATTTTTCTTGAGGTAAATAGGAGCGGCCATGGAACTTCATCCACCTTTGAATTCTTAAACCACCTCTTCCCTTTAGCTGGAAAACCCGTAGGTGAGTTGAGGAATTCCTCATTCAATTCAAGTTGGATATCCCCAACTTTGGCCCTGCATCCATCAAATGTGAGGGAAAACTGCTAAATGCCGCGAGGTTGAAACCCTTGAATTTTTGGATGAACACTAACCAACCATTACTCTCCAGGTCCTCACAAACGTTGTCAAATAACAACAGCGTTTGGACGCCATTAGGTTCTATGCGCACTACAGGGGCCATAGCCGGGAGCACATGGTCAACAAGGTAACCAGTGAGGGGGTTGGACGGGGTAGACATAGGACCAATTCCCATAGTTTTCTCAAAACCAGAAGAGGTATCCCGAGGTACAAGGCAAACATTAACCCTTATGCATGCGAGGGTGGTGGAGTGAAATAAAACCATGCAAAAAATTCATTTTGACATGTACAATCGACGACGCTTTGGTGATTCAAATCACTATTGGTGTGTGTCAAAAACAATGTAAACGACATGCCAAACAAATAACCATTGAAAACCATGACAAGTCGATCTGAATATTTGAACAAACAATAGCATTTGTATGATTTAAAACAAAACAACATTTCGAATATAGCACCAAGGATTTAATCAAAGACACCAAAAATCATTGCATGCAGAACCTATAAATTGAAACCATATCAACAAAAATGCAAAGTGAATAAAGGTTTGGTGTTTTGACACATGTATGACCAATATTAAGTTAGAAGTGAAATGACCACATGAACAAGAGTATTCATGATAATCCAATGATGATTTTAATGTCATCTACATGACTTCCAATTCAAGGTTTGCACGCTTACAGTCATGAAAATGAAAACAAAAGGCAGGTGTGTGAATGCACAAGACAATAGTGTCATTTTGTTTTAAAGAATTGCGACGAGTATTGAGGGTTCAAAACCCTTATGTAGGCAGCTTGTAAGGAAAAGATAAAAATGAAAAATGGCTACCAACAAAAGGGCACTACCTATTGTACGGTCAAGGTACCTAATTAAAATGATTTTTTCATCATGAAAGACCACCAATTTCTCTGCACATGTTCAAGATGGAAGACATTGCGTTTTGGCAATGCTACCTAAATATGAACATAGATGCAATGTAAGTGGCTCTACCTACAGGCGCTACCTAATATTTGGAAAAGAATAGAATTTCCATACAGGTGCAACACATTGGCACTACCTAACTACGCTACCTAATATTTCACAGAGAGTAGAGTCTGTACATATATGCAGAATAGAGGCGCTACCTACAGGCGCTATTGAATATTTCACAGAGGGTAAAGGTTTGCACACATGCGCAAAATAGGGGAACTACCTATAGGTACTACGTAATATTGCAGAGAGAGAAGAGTCTATATACATATGCAACATAGTGGTGCTACCTACAAGCGCTACCTTTTTCCCTTGTAGTGCGCTACACGTATCTGCTACCCAAGGAAGCTGCCAACAAACACCTAGGATCTAGGAGGACCAAGATAACCACTTTGGGATAAATTAATGGTGGAGAAGGTTGTAGAAACATTAGTTGGCATAATGAATACAACCACATGCTTTGAATGACACATGGAAAACAAGGAGTTGTGCAACAAAAGGGGATCAATTCAGTTTGAAGTTCAGTTGGATTAGTCATGAACATTTTCCTATTTTATAGCATAGGTGGTTAGATAAGTTGTTGGAGAAAATAAATGCTTAGAGGATTTCAAGGGAAGGAGGCCAACTCGTACCTCCAGCTCCTTCCTCCCTTTTTTTATAAATAGATATATCAATTGCTTTAGTAGGTTTGTATGGTTGAGCAAGGCTCCCTTATACTGTAATATTTTGATGAAGTAACTGTGATCTAGTGATGTACAAGACTTAAGACTTTTTGACTAATAGAAATCATCTTCTCTTTCAACTTCTTTGCTTTTGATGCTAAATGCTCATGATTTGAATGATTCACATGAATGATTGTGGTGATGTTATGATGGATGTTTGATCATTATGTTATCATGATGCTTATTTAGCTTAATTTCTCATTTCAAGAAGATCTTGTGTTAAGAAACTTTCCTCCTTAGGCTTTTGTGGACCTGATGTTTATAACAGCCCCTACACTTCTCTCATTCAAGTCTTCTCTTTATTCATACTTACTCCCAAACTATTGATTGAAGTTAGCCAAGACCTTAATTGTTGGTGCATGCTATCCCTATTATCTGAGTTAGAACATTATCATTTGAGTCCTTTTCCATTTGACCCTTTAAATACCCTTACATTCAATTATAACTTGATGGGTACCGGGGTTGCCTTCCATGCAATCTGAAGGTGACTCCTAGTGCTAACACCTGGAAAAACCCATAAGGGGAAAACCAATGAGAAAGGGAGTTTTTATTATTTGTGAGCTTAAGAGAAATTTTGTTACAATATATTCATCTTCGTAAATTTAATGAAAAACTTATCTCGAAAATGGTGCCAAGTCTTCACACAAGTTCTGAGCCAAACTCCTCAAAATTAGTGCCATAATTTTTTGCACCAAAGTATAGGTCTTCTCCTCGATATTTGTGACTCTAAATTGTTGTATGGATGCCTCGAAATTCATGCCAAAAACAACATAAAAAATATGGGTAATAAATGATTGTACGACCTCCTAGAAAACTGTGCCAAACTCCTAGAAATCACACACAGAAAGTTACCTTGATTTATGTTCAGCAAATCGACTCTATGGACTATGAAAATCCATACAGTATGGCCTGTGTCAGCTGGATGTACCCTCCTCGATTTCTGCACCCAAAAACTTAGTTGTACAGACTGTGAAATACATATTATACGACCATAATTTAATGTTCCACCTCTTCCTTGATTTGTGTGCCAAAACAACATGTACAGAATCCTGCAATATGTATTGTATAGATTTTTGTTAATGTTGTACCTCCTGCCTCGATTTCCATGCTAGTTTCTAGCCTTGGAATGCGTACCCTATCTCTGCAAAAATGGCCTCTTTATCCAACTCGAATTTCTGCTCTTGCTCTCTCAAAAATGTCTCAACAACCCAACAATGGGTGCACCCTCCTTACCCTAATCAACCTCATGATGGAATCTCAACAATCATCTCATCTAATGGTTGAGATTAGACGAGATCAACGGTGGGGATAAAATCACTTTATTCACCCACTTTCCCTAAGTCTCAAAAAGTCACCTTTTAATTTTCATCTCACAAATTAAATGACTAGGGTCCAGATTAGGCACTTTCTCACCCTATAGGCACCTAGGTGATGAGAAACACTTGCATAGCTAATTTTTGATTATTTTTAACACTCCCTCTTAGCAAGGAAAGTGTTACTCACCACTCCAAGCTTGTCCCTGAAAAATACAAACTTGCCTCTGCCCAATGCTCTGGTGAGTATGTCTACAACTTGCTCTTCTGTAGATATGTACTGTAGCTCCATTTCTCCTCTCTAAAAATAGTGATGGATGAAGTGATAATGAATCTCAATAGGATTAGACCTATCATGAAAAGATAGATTCTATGAGAGTTTAATGAAACTCTGATTATCAAAGTAAATCAATGTAGGCATCAACTGCACACCAAACAATCCCACCAGAAACTTGCGAAGCCAAAGGGTCTTACAACTGGCCTGACTGGGAGCCATATACTCATCCTCTACAGAAATCAATGCCACTGACCTTTTCTTTCGACTGAACAAGGACACAATTGTTGAGCCCAATCTGAAACAACACCCTGAAGTACTCTTTCGGTCACTGCCACATCCTTCCCAATCTGAATCTGTATAGCCAACCAGATGAACTCCATCTCCTCTCTGATAGTCCAAAACATAATCTACCGTACCACAAAGATACCTGAGAACATATTTTTTTTCCACCCAGTGCACTTTCCTAATTGACTAAGAGTGTTGACAGCAAAACAAATAATTGGCTTGGTATTGACCAAATACATCAATGACCCGATCAATTGATCATATAAAGTGGAATCCACCAACTGTGACTCAGAAGCATGAATCTTCTTCTAGTTGGTAATCATATGAGTGGTCATGGGCCTACTTTCCTCCATCTGATATCTCCTCATAATATCACACACATACTTCCCCTTTCCTGAGAATATGTGTCCAGGCTCCTGCCAAACCTCCAATCCTAAAAAATACTGAAGCAGTCCAATATCAGTCGTCTCAAACTTTTAAGCAAGGCTCTCCTTGCATCTAGTGATGAGTCTCTCTTCCCCTGTAATGAAAATATCATCTACATATAGAAATAGAATGATATGATCCTCTCCAACCACAATGTAGTCTAGGTTGGGATCGCCTCACTCTTCTCAAATCCCAACTAGTGGAAATAGGCATCAATCCTCAAATACCAAGCTCTGGTATATTGTTTCAGCCCATACAATTCCTTCTTCAGTCTACAGACATGAGAATCTCTCACATGAACCTGCTCAATATACACCTCCTCATGTATAAGACCATTCATAAATGCAATCTTCACATCCATCTGGTGGATCTTCCAACCCATCTTTGCTACAATGGAAATCACACCCTTGATTGAGGTATATCTAGCAACCGGTGAAAATGTATCATCATAATCAACTCCCTCAACCTTTGAAAACCCCCGAGCCACAAAGAGAGCTTTGTACTTCTCAATGCTGCCATATACAACATGCTTGAGTTTATAGAGCCACTTGGAAGTCACCACTGGATTCCCCTCATGTATAGGAACAATTTCCCATATATCATTCTTCATGATGGAATTGTACTCTTCCATCATGTCATCTCTCCAAACCTCTCTACTAGTAGCCTCCTCAAAAGTGGAAGGCTCGGACTTCCAAACATTGCTCACCATCATGATGTAGCTGCAAAACCTCTTGAGAGGTTTACTCTCCCTTACTGCATGTCTGGTATTCCCCACTGAACCCTGTGCCTCCCTCAAAATATCCTGAAGCTACTTGGGCTTCCTCTTCTCTGAAGTAGTGTCCCATGGAGGGGACTCTTCTTGCTCAACCACATCTCCTAAAGACTATGATCCTAAAGTAGATTCTGGAGTACCCAATCCTGAAACATGTGGACCACTAACTTGCGATCCTGAAATCTGTGGCCCTGTCACCTGTGGATCAGTCGTCACTGAAACTAGTGGCCTAGAACTCTTTGTCACTATAGTCTATTGTGGACTCACCTGGATATGAGGTGAAGACTTCTAACCCCTCTCTATCCCTTGTGACTTCCTAAAGTATTCTTCCTCTTCAAATCTCACATCCCTCCTCAAAACAGTCTTCCTCAAGGAAGGAAGGTTTATACATAAAGCCTTTGAAGTCTCTCTATACCCAACAAAGATCCCTCTCTCTGTCGTGGGCTCTATCTTTGTAATCTCCTTAGAAGGGACATGTGAATATGTGATACACCCAACAATCTGAAATTGCCCCACCTCAGGCTTCTTCCCAGAAAAATTCTCCTCAGGAGTCATACTCCCCACTGCCCTGTGTGGACTCTTGTTCTGCAGATAAACTGTAGTGTAGCATGTCTGAGCCCAAAGAAATAGTGGCATCCCCTAATAATGTATCATGGCTCTCGAAGCCCCAACTATGGCCCTATTCTTCCTCTCAGCAACCCCATTCTGTTGTGGGTTGTAAGGAACAATCAACTCTCTCTGGATGCCCTCTCTTGCACAAAATTCCATTAACTCCTTGGAGGTATACTCACCCCCATATTTTGTCCTCAGAACTCTGATTTTCTTCCCCGTCTGATTCTCCACAAGAGCTTTGAAATCTTGGAACCGACTGAAGACATGTCCTTTGGTATTAATGAAGAAAATCCAAGACTTTCATGAGAATTCATCAATGAATATAACATAGTATAAAAAACCAGTCAACGATGCCAAATACATTGGGCCACATACACATGAATGAATAAGATCAAGGATATCTGCTTCTCTACTATCACTGCTAGGAAAATAAGTCTTGGTTTACTTTCCCAAAGCACACCCCTTGCACAACTCCTGGTGCTCTGTACTGAAATTTGGAACTCTCGTCACAATCTCCCTCAGTACCCTCAAAGTCCCATGGTGAAAATGTGCCATCCTCCTGTGCCATAGCTCACATAGATCATTGCTACTAGTAGTATGAATGAATTCTCTCGTTGGTTGGAACATAAGCTTGTACAACTTCTCATGTCTAGTCCCAATCACTTTGGCCAAAGTGATACTAGACTCCCTGGGGAAAAGGAGCACCTACCCATCACATAAAAACAAATCATAGCCCCTCTCCTCAATAGTATAAAATAACACTAAGTTCTTCAAGCCCAAAAAATATAGGACCTCTCTCAACAAAATGGGAGGTAAAGACTCCCTCTGAAATGATACTGTCCCACAACCAACTTCCTTGACCACCCGGTCATCTCCAAGAACCACCTCAACATCACCAATTTGAGTAATATTTGTCAAGTTCTCATGAACCCTTGTCATATGGCGAGAGGCCCCACTGTCAATATACCACATATCGGAATGAGTGGTCCTCATAGAAATACACACAACCAAGGAAAATTCCTTGTCAAACTTGGTGGAGAAATCTGCCACCGCTATTGAAGCTGTTGTTTGTTTTTTCTTCTTGTTTGAACACTGACCGGCATAGTTCCCAAACTTGTGGCATGCAAATCACTTGACTTTCCTCATGTCCTTCTTCCCTTCACCCTTGAGTTTGTTTTCTCCCTTAAGACCCTTTTTGAACTTCTTGTTGTTGTTGGCAGCAAGAGCCACATTCTCCTCATCATGACCTATAGATGAACTTCCATGTACATAACCTCTCTGGGTCTCCTCCCAAACAAAGTCTTCCCAAAGATGTTCCCAATTGGAAAAATTATCCCTAGCCACAATGCCCTCAACAAAAATAGCCCATTGTTTGGAAATTCCATTCAATGTTGTCCTCACAATCTCACTTCCAACTACGGCCTCCCCCACAGCTCCAAGCTCATCTCTCACCTGTGTCAACCTAGTAAGATATGTGACCACATTTTCAGCCTTGGTCATTTTAATGCTCTTAAGTTTTTCCCTCAAAACCATCTTTCGATTTTCATTTGTACTCTGGTAAAATTTCATCAAAGACTCCCACATCTCATAGGAATTTGTCTTCCCCATCAAGTGAGGAATCAAATGGTCCTTGATGGCATCAAGAATAATCCTCTTAGCCTTGATACTCTTCTTATTGTATGTTGCAAGAAGAGTAGAATCAATAGGTACAACCACATGATGTGTTGTGGTATTTTCAACAATGTCCCACAACTCATTTTATTGCAACAACAAGATATTCCTCTCTTTCCAAGCACCAAATTTTGCTACCCCATCAAGTCTCTCCTCAACCCTCAAACCTGTAGCCATTGACCCCTTTCTGCTGAAAATGAAAATTTCAAAATTATGTTCGGTGAAGTGACTGTTGTCCCAATTTTCTGACTGGATGAAATATTTTTTCTTCTCTTTAACTCAACTCTGATACCATGTAAAATTTCAGACCCCAACCCAATTTCAGCCTCGCTGATTTTTCAGCCA
Source organism: Picea engelmannii (assembly GCA_009831015.1). Taxonomy (NCBI): domain Eukaryota; kingdom Viridiplantae; phylum Streptophyta; class Pinopsida; order Pinales; family Pinaceae; genus Picea; species Picea engelmannii. Next base: position 167,091 of record ML789459.1, read on the forward strand.
ATGTTTAATGCCCAAACCCAGTTTTATGACAACCAATTAACTCAACATAAAATATTTTTTTAGAACTGAAACATGAGGATTTTAAACATCGTTTTAATGCAGAAATAAAATATATCAGCAGCACATAAACTCATAAAATAACACAGTGATTTTTGGTCTAACAACGACCCTGGAAAAACCCACAAGGGGAAAACCAGTGAGAGAGGGAGTTTTTATTATTTGTGAGCTTCAAATAAATTCTATTACAACATATTCATCTTAAGAAATTTAATGAAAAACTTATCTTGAAAACCATGCCAAGTCTTCACACAAGTTCTGAGCCAAACTCTTCAAAATTCATGCCATAATTTTCTGCACCAAAGTATAGGTCTCCTCCTCGATATTTGTGCCTCTAACTTGTCGTACGGCTACCTCAAAATTTGTACCAATAGCAGCAGCAAAAATCTAGGTAATAAATGACTATATGACCTCCTACAAAACTGTGCCAAACTCCCAGAAATCGCACACATAAAGTTACCTTGATTTATGTGTAGCAAATTGACTGTACGAACTATGAAAATCCATACGTTATATCCTGTGTCAGCTGGGTGTACCCTCCTCCATTTTTGTGCCCCAAAACTCAGTCGTACGAACTGTGAAATCCGTATTGTATGACCATAATTTAATGTTGCACCTCTTCCTCGATTTTTGTACCAACAAAATATATATGGTCTCCTGAAATCCACAGTATACAGCCTGTTGTACCTCCTGCCTCTATTTCCATGCTAGTTTCTAGCCTTGGAATGTGTGCCCTAGCTCTGCAAAAATGGCCTCTTTCTCCAAATCGAATTTATGCTCTTGCTCTCTCAAAAATGTCTCAACAACCCAACAATGGGTGCACCTTCCTTACCCTAATCAGCCTCATGAGGGACTATCAAGAGTCATCTCATCTAACAGTTGAGATTAGACGAGATCAACGGTGGGGATAATATCACTTTATTCACCCACTCTCCCTATGTATCAAAAGGTCACCTTTTAATTTGCATCTCACACATTAAATGACTAGGGTCCTGATCCAGATTTTATGAGAAGAATGAAATGACTATAGATTATTACCAGATGCTTAACACAGAATAACAGAGATACAATAAAACTGGTTTTCTATTCAATAAGGAAATAAGCTGAAACTATAAAATGTAGCGGAAAACAAGCTTGTTGGAATGGTGGCAGCTTATCTCTGAGAAGAGATGTGATGGCTATGCTCATTCACAAGAACATGATTACAATGAGGCTCTCAAGGCCTTTTTACAATAAACAGGAGTTTCAAAAACCCTAAACATCCAAAAAACTAACCCTAGGAGATGAAGTGCCAAAAGTCATGTGGGCCTTGTTTGGGTAAGTCAGTACATCAACTTCCCGGGGTCGTAACTTTTGCATATGATCTATGTTTTAGGCGTATGATATCCCATTGGAAATATCTATCCGAGGAATACGATAGTTGCACAAAATTTATATTACAACTGCAACATACCCCAAAAAACATCATTTAGGGCCTCAAAACAAATCTGGAAGTTCAGGACCCGAAAAAATGCTAAAAATAGTAAATTATCAAAATTGCTAGAAAGTTGTTTTGAGCCAGCTGGAAAGGTGGGTGGCCACCAATATCCACCTGGATCAATACTCCCTCCATAGGAAGCAATGGTCTCTAATGCGTTGATTTCCCCCATCAGATGAGGAAATTTCTGTTGAATTTGGCATCGGGTGAGCCACTTGCCTTGGTGCAGCAACTACCCTGCTTTGACGACTCGATAAAGTTGGGTCCTTTGTTGTCAAGTGCCCTTGATCTCTGTGTCTGCAATATGATCACTGGATGCCTGTTGTATGCAGTCGGGGTTGAGCTTTGTTGGTGTCAGCTATTTTTCTATGTCTGAGGTGTCCAATAATGGTAGGAAATAAGGCTGAAGGAGGTCCACGTTGAACACTGGATGAAGGCCAAGGAAAGGAGGAATGTTGAGCTCAAAATAATTATGCCCCATAGCCTTGGTGATGGTGTACGACCCATAATGGAGTGGGTGAAGCTTCCGATGGGGTCCTGTAAGGCATTCTTTCAGCAAGTGCAACCAAACTTTGTCGCCCACCTGAAATTTATGTGGAACTTGATGGTGATCATGACACTGCTTGTACTTGTTATTGGACTTATGTAGGATATCATGAACCTATTGGTGGATGTGATGGGTCCTCTCAATGAACCGGGTGGCTTTGTCAACCTCAATTGGAACAGGAGAGGAGTCGGTCGAGGTGACTGCAAGGGGAAATGAAACATCTATGGGACCCAATGGTTGGAATCCCAACCCCACCTGAAAGGGGCTGTGGCTAGTTGAGCTATGCAGGGCTCGGTTGTAGCTATGTTGGACATAGCGAAGACTCTCATCCCATGTGCGAGGGTGCTTGGAATTATACATGCACAGGATATGCACGATCATTCAATTTACGACCTCAGTTTGGCCATCTGTATGGGGGTGGAAGGCCATGGATTTGGTGAGCTTGTTGTCCAGCAGTGACCAGAGGCTCGACCATAATGTGTTGAGAAATCGACTGTCTTGATCTGAGACAATGGTTTGTGGGATTCCAAAATGTACCCAGACTTGTTCAAATAAGATCTTGGCAGTGGCTTCTGCTATGATTCTCTTCTTGCAAGCAACCATAATCGACATCTTAGAAAAGAGATCAACAACCACAAAAGCACAGTGATTTCCCCGCTTGGTGGACAGGAGGCCTGACATGCAGCCCATTGATATGGATTCCCATGGCCTGTCAGGAGTCAGAAGAGGGGTGTATAGGCCCTATTTCTTAGTGGTTGGTTTGGCAATAGCATAGGCAGTGAAAGACCTGATATACTTGCTGACCTCTTGTCGAAGTTTCAGAAGTAGAAATGTTTTTGTAGCATCGTCATTGTCTTTTCAACGCTAAAGTGTCCTGCCACCCGAATGTAGTGGGCTTCCCAAATCAACTTCGCTCGCTCACTTGATGGAACATAGATATGGCCTAGACAACACAACAACCCATCCCAAAGATGGAAATTATGGACCACTTCCTTTGCACCCAATATTTGGTAGGTGGTAGTGAAGTCCAGGTCTATTTGATAGAGTTGGGGCCATACAAAGGTATCATCGTCGCAAGAGTCTAGAATTGTGGTCAATGCCACGATTGGTGGTCTACTGAGGCAATCAACGACATGATTGGTGCTTCCTATTTTATACTTGATGTTGAGGTGGAATTGCTGCAAGTATGTGGACTACTTTTGATGGTGATAATTCTGTAATTTTCCTTGTGTCTGCATGAACTGTAGTGGCTTATGATCAGTTTGGATGACTGTCTCCCTCCAAAGAATGTAATGTCTCTAATGGCAGTAGGATTTCATAATGGATTACATTTCTTTGTCGTAAGTGGGGTACTTACGAAAAACATATGATAGTGTCTCACTATGATAGGCCACGGGGTGTCCGTGCTGCGTGAGAACGACACCCACAACATAGTTTGAAGCATCAGTCTCAATCTCAAATGGTTTTTGCAGGTCTGGTAGTGAAAGTATTGGGGTTGAGCACAAGCGTTGGTTCAAATCATCAAATGCTTGTTGTTGGGGCCGGACCCACACAAATTTTTCCTTACCACCACCTCTGGTTATTTGGCTGAGGGCCCATGCAATATGGGAGAATCCCAGCACAAACCTATGGTAGAAATTGACAAGGCCCAAGAAGCTCTGAAGCTCAGTGAGTGTGGTTGGGGATGGCCAGTCATGAATGACTTGGATCTTGGCTAGATCCACATGTACGCCATGTTGATCAATTATGTAGCCTAGGTAATGGACCCTGTCAATGTCGAAGGATCATTTTTCCAAGTTGGCATATAGCTTGTGCTGCTGCAGGGTGTGCAAAACCTGTTGAATATGCTGCAAGTGTTCGACCCAAGTCTTGTTGTAAATTAGAATTTCATCCAGATACACCACTACAAAAGTATTGTTGAATGGTTATAGGATATCATCCATCATCCTCATGAAAGTGGCTAGATAATTTGTCAGACCAAAGGGCATGACCAACCATTCAAAAAGCCCTTCCTTTGACTTGAAGGTGGTCTTCCATACATCTGTTTATTCTATCAGGACCTGGTGGTAGCCATACTTCAGATCAATCTTACTGAAGTATTTGGCCCCCATGAGTTGATCAAGGAGGTCGTCAATTCGGGGAATTGGGTATTGGTTTTTTACTGTGATTTTATTTAGAGCCTGATAATCAATGCAAAGTTGCCAGGTTCCATCTTTCTTTTGTACCATCATGATTGGGCTCTCGCAAGGTGATGAGCTGGGATGAATATGCCCCTTGTGGAGCAATTCTTAGATCTGTCACTTGATATCCTCGTTCTCTAATAGAGAGCGGCGATAGAATGGACCATTGGGAAGTGGTGCATCAGGGTTTAGATCGTTGGGGTGCTTGAGCTGGCAGTGCAGAGGTACCCCGGTAGGTGAGGAGAAGATATCCCAGTATTCTTCCATGACCTTATCTACTTGCTTCTGCTGTGTGGAGAGGTCGGTTAAAGAGACGTTGGATGTGGCTGTGACTTTTCTCTCATTATGAGAGTGAATCATGAATAAGAAAAACTTCCCCATCCGAGAGATGACCTTCCTGCATTTCTTAGCAAAGATCAAGGAAATAGCACTAGGTGGGACAACCTTGGGTATCCTGTAGGTGTGGTTGTGTTAAGCATCTGGTAATAATCTGTACTCATTTCGTTCTTCTCTGATACCACTGATCTCGATTTTATGAGAAGAATGAAAAGACTACATATTATTATCGAATGCTTAACACAAAATAACAGAGATACAGTAAAATTGGTTTTCTATTCAATAAGGAAATAAGCTGAAACTGTAAAATGCAACGGAAAACAAGCTTGCTGGAATGGTGGCGGCTTATCTCTGAGAAGAGATGTGACGACTGCACTCATTCATAAGAAGATGATTACAATGAGGCTCTCGAGGCCTTTTTACAATAAACAGGAGTTTCAAAAACCCTAAACATCCAAAAACCTAACCCTAGGAGATGAAGCGCCAAAATTCATGTGGGCCCCATTTGGGTAAGTCAGTACATCAACTTCTCGTGGTTGTAAATTTTTCATGCGATCTCCGTTTTAGGCGTATGATAGCCCATTGGAAATATCTATCCGAGGAATACAACAGTTGCACAAAATTTACTGTGCGACCGCAACATACCCCAAAAAATGTCATTTAGGTCCTCAAAACGGCTCCGGAAGTTCAGGACCCGAAAAACTGCTAAAAATAGTAAATTATCAAATTTTCTATAAAGTTGTTTTGAGCCAACTGGAAAGGTGGGTGGCCACCGATATCCACCTGGAACAGGTCCACATTAGGCACTTTCTCACCCTTTAGGCACTTAGGTGATGTGAAACAATTGCCTAGGTACTTTTTAATTATTTTAACAGAAGATTGGTTGTTGTCATTGATGCCAACCCTAGTCATTGGTTTTGGACCCCAATATTGATGAAGGTATTTGGACATGAAGGAAAATGTGCATGTAGATACAACACCCATGGATGGATAGTATACATCATGTTGTTTATGGTGGTAGGTGGCATGTTGCGTGGATCCTCATGGTTGAGGAGAAATGAATTTTTGAAGATGACAAAGTGAATTGAAGAAGGAAGTACAGGTCAACCCTGAACATAATTAAAGAAAAGAATGAAAAAATAAGAAAGTGTCAGGTCGACCCTACTATTATAAGGAAGTGACATAGAGGGTATAAATACATCTCATTATACATTCATTTTTTCAATACAGACAAGTTTATTTATGAAAAAGGAGATATAAGTCGAATTTCAGAGGAAATATGAAGTAAAGAAGGCTGAATTTCAAGGGAGGAAGAATTCTTTTAGTGATGTGTTCTAAGTATCAACACCTCTCTCTCCCACACGTGTGGTGTGATTTTCTCTACCAAGAACATACGATAGATATTCTTCAACCCTAGGAAAGATTTTCCACCATGCAAAATTTCCCTTTGCTGAAAATTGCCAAGTGTACTAGCACAAGTGCAGACTCACTTATTCTAAATCCATACTTACACAATGAGAAAATGTCACAATGCCCTATCTCCTTTATATACAAGTCCAGTCTGTGATTTTAGGCACCCCTTCTAAACTCAACAATTAATTAGAACATTTTATTCCTCTTTGTGGGTATTTTTATCACATGATTTGTACTTGCCCCAAAGCCGAAGGAAAGTGGGAAGAGATTCTTGTAACACATGGGTAATCTTATCAATGTCAGCTCAAAGGGGTACGCCTTTCTTTTTAGGAGGAGGAAAAAACCACTCCAAGGGAGACGTCCCAAGACCTAGGGGGTTTGAAGAAGGGAAAAGGACAAGGTAAATTACCCCTCTCTCTCTAGGTCACTCAAACTATGCTGAGTCACTAAGTTATATCTTGAAGGATGAAGCAAAGATGAAATAAAATGTACTTTCTCTTAATCAAGACAAAAATAAAATAATGTGGCACTTTACAAGCATAAACAATTTTAGTACTTCAACAAGACATTACACTTTTGAAAGTAAATGCTAACTAGTAAGTATGTGCAACAGTAAATACGTGTATAAAAAAAAATTTAAAAGGTAACAACTACAAAATATATCCAAAAAATGCACTTATTCAGACAATATAACAAGATATTCAAAATTTTAAATGATAATACTTTGTCACGTGTAAGTTATATATGTGTCAATCAACAAATAAATTTAGTAGGCTGTCAATGATAACTGTAACAACAACAAAGCATAAGTGATGACAATAATAATAACCTTCAAATATGTACTTTAAAGAGGCAATTAGATGTAGATTTTAATTCTAATTAATCAATATTTTCCTCATACAAATTCTAGGCTGATTAATATGGTCAATAAGACTGATATAAGTTGCAAATGATGGTTGTAGCAATCATCACAACATCAGAAAAGTGATTTATAATAACTTCAAAAATGCACTTTGCTAAGGCAATTGAACAAACACTTTAGCATATATTGATAGTAACTTTACTAGTACAAATTATGGGTTGTTATAAGGTGGTTGGTAGGCTAATATATACTCCAAAGTAACATTGAATTACCAACAAAAATTAAGTGGTCATTAGTATCTCTAAGCTAGGTTATTTAACTAGTTAAAGTTAGTAGGGTAATCAAGTAGGAAACAATTTAGAGTTTGAGTTTCAAAATACTTATCAAAGAGTGAGGTTTGACTGGTTCCTTTCTAAGGGTAGTGGATTCAAGTAGGTGTCTTCCTTCAAGGCTTATAACAAGTGATTTTACACATAATCCAAGAGGGAGAAAGACCTAGGAAGAGTAGCACCTTAAGTCCTCCTAGGTTTGACCTCAAGAAGTGAGGAAGCTAGGGTGTAGGAACTTCTAGACCCTAACACCTCCTTCTTCTTGGATTTTTATGGATGAAAATTACTTTGCAAAGTAACTAAGTATAAACCTCTAAAGAGATATCACTTTAGGGCCCTAGGGATTCACTAGTTACTAGATCAATTTAATAAAGCTAGACAAATGAAAAGAAAGAAAGTTAGCACTTTAAGTTTCTTACTTCAAGAATTAATTAAAACATGCGATTTCATAATATTGTATGAGCAAGCAAACCATTACCATAATGATTTAACATGACAAAGTAAAACTCTACTTACTTGCACCAAGAATAATCATGTAAAACCATGCAAGATTGCCACAAATCTTCATAAAATTTGTCCAAGTGCCAAAAAAATCCTTTAAAGAGTAGTGCCCTCCTTATTTTAGCCAATACCCCTTAGTAGGGAGAAAATTTGAGACCTCCACTCTACCAAGTGAGAGCTATGATAAAATGAATGTCACTTTATGCTTATTTATACCAAAATTTGTCCTTTAATTATTTTAGGTTAAATTATCAAGGTCGACCTGGCCAGTTTCTTATAAAATTAAATTATGCACAAATTAAAATAAGTTTTCATGTAAAGACCCTTCTAGGAGTGTTTCCATGCCATTCTATGGTGACATTGGACCTCTATCATGGAATTTTGGGCTTGGGGACTGAAACATTGGGCTCAAGGGGTGAAACATTGGGCCTCCAAAGGCCAAAACCTTGTCCACATGTGCCAATAACCTTAGGATTACCTCCAATGTGACAACCATTGCATGTAGAAACATCCAGGGTTCTATGGGTGACGTCCAAGGTCTCCAAAGGCCAACATTTAGGTGGGAAAGGAACCACTACCTTGGTCTAGGTCCACCAAAGTGCCTCCAAATGAAATATCCTTTTTCTTCTTGGCAGAACCCTTTCATCTTCATCCTGGCCCCTGGCTAGGGTTTCAACATCCGTCAAATTGGATTCGAGCCCTCATGAAGGTCCAAGCTAGTCATCCTTCCTTGTACTTATTCTCCAGGCAAGTTCCTGAAAAAAAAAAAATTAATCCCTCCAAGGGTCCATAAGTCATAGGCATCATAATACATAAATCACATCTAATAATTAAAACGTCCAAACATGTGTATTAAACCCTCTTAAAACCAAACAACTGCTCAGAACATCATGCAACTTGAAAATTCTAGGTTTGGAATGGTCTCAGGGTGTCGTATTGGAATAGTCTCCCTTATGTATAGGTCGTTTCCCCAATGGATCTTGATCCAAATCATGAAAATGTATGAGGTGGTGAGGGGAAAATACTTTGGGCATGGGGTGCATATGATAGCAGGGAAATGTACCACTCACCTATGGGTCACTTTGTTGAGGGTGAGCTACACCTTGTCATGGATCCAAATGTTTCAAAGCCCACTGATTGTCATTTATTTTTATATTTTCTTTCTTATTTTATATTTCTTTATTCATGTTGCAAGGAAAGATTTGATGGCCATTGCCTTGTCTTGGTGACCATCTAGTGGTAGTTTCACCCACAAACATTTCACATAAATGAGAAGGTTGACTCATATTGAGATGTCCTTTCTCTTGGCCATGCAACCAAGAGTCACTACCATGGCTTGGTGACTGGTTGGGTGGAAGTGTCATACCATTAGGTGTTCATGGTCATGATAGGTTGGACCGTTATGAGACCTCCTATCCACCAACAAATTCTTTGAGTGTTTTATTCATACATGGGTCCCATTTTCTTGTTGAGAAACATTTTAGTGCTTTCTCTGGGATCCCTGGGTGAAGCATCTCAAAGGTTGAAATTTTTCTCTTTAACTTTTTCCATCTACACTGGCCCCTGGGCCGTTAGCCCCTTCTTCCCATGAGGTAAGGTACAACCCTTTTCAAGTGGACCCTTCACCAATGCCCAAAAATGTGGATAGATGGAGGGGATAAAGATGGAAAATGGAAAGTATGGAGGGAATGGGCGATGGATCTTCATAGATACACTAGGTAACAACCTATCCTAAAAGGAAACTTACTTACTAGGGCACCATGTGACCCTCCTAGGTTTTCCCAACGAAAAGAGAATAAAGTCAAGAAAACGTTATAAAATCAAGAAAGATTCAATGCAACATGTTTAAATGTTTTAAAAATAGGAGTGATACATACCATGATACTCAGACTTATTACCTCATGGAGAAATAATCATTTTTATTTCAGGACCAAGCCGGTGTGATGAATACTACTATTGGTGATATGTGGACTACATTGAAGAAAAGAGCCCCCCTCTGGGGCCATGCTTAAGTCATCCAGCTCTTGACACTCCATGTCTAGGATGTGTGGGCCTTGAGAGATGATCTCCTTAGTTATCCCTAGCATAGGGGATTACATCTGTCTCTAACTCGGTGACACGTGCTCACCGTAGAGTGCATGAGAACCTCAACATCTCTGGTATGACCTATATCTGCTAAATGTAAAAAAAAGATATTCACAATCCCTAGGGTGGTGATATCACCCCTCATCCATATATGATGTATAAATCAATTCCAATCTAACATATAATCATGAACATACATATGTACAAGAAAAATAAAAGAACATGAAAATGAAACTACAACTATGCTAACATGATATGCAAATGGTATATACAATGGATGCAAATGCCTACCTATCTATACTTACCTATTGGTTGAATTCTATGTGTATTCATATAACCAGTGAAACCATCATAGAAATACTTCATAATACCTACCTATGTGCTTCATCAGAAACCAAAACAACGACAAGTTAAGAAAAAAAATAACATGAGTTAGAGAATGCATTATATCATAGGAAATTACAAAGTCTAGCTCATGGAGGCAGGAGGGAGGGAAAAAATTATGCTAAGTCACACTTCTAGAAAAGTTCTCAATCCATATCATTAAAGGATCATGAAAGGTCAAAGACTCAAGTGGTCGTCCCAAAGAGTCTGAAGGTTGACTACCTTGGACATCATCAATCCCCGAAGTCTGAGAAGGGACTATAAAGAATCTAGAGGATGATTGACAATTGTTTAAGGGAAAGCTAAAAGACTGAGATATTAAACTTTTTCTTAAGGTATTGAACCTACCCTTGAATTCTAAAAGAAGGATTTTCCCTAGAGAAAACTTGGGACAAGGGACACGTTTCCTAGTTTCATCCTTAGTGACATAACAAGGTAAAGTAATCGAAGGGATATGAAAACCTTGTCAAAATTATCCTTATTTAGGAAAGAAACATCCTTACCCTTATCAAGATCTAAGCACAATAGTGGTTGATAATATTCTTCATAGAATAAATCCAAGTTCTCAAAGGAATACTCATCAAAATCCTCAAGGTATGACCAAAAATCATTAGGAGAACAAAGAACTAGGTAACCCTTGGGTTCTTGGAAAACATTTGTAACTACAACATCTCCTTATTGCCAAATGTCAAAATTAGTAGTAACCTCATATGATAGTTGTAAAGGAAACATTTGGAAATGAACCTCAATGTCTTAAATGGGATCCCCCTCATACCCAATCACATCCCATTTATGTTTCCCTACATTTATGAACTCATCAATATTATCAACCATTTCATTACCTTTATCATAACACGAAGGGCTTAAAACATACAAGGGCTCCTCTAACACTTCTTCACTTTCCAAATTACAAAATAAAGCATCTTCCAAGTCTTGGAAAGGGAAACAACTTACCATATCCATTTCTTCCTTTGCATGAGCATCAAATAATTAGATGACTTCATCAAATGGAATAGAAAGCATCAATGCCTCATCCTCATGACTTTCCCATGCATCTTCAACTTCATAATACAGAGGCTCTAGCTCATCGATGGATTCCCTTTCTTCTTCACCTTTTGAATCATAGAATAGGGTATCATTAAAAACCTGAAAAGGAAAGTGAATAACTTCATCCTCTTCTTCTTGTGAAGGATGAATAGGATTTTAGATGGATTCATTAGAGGGAGGAGCACACATTAATACTTCATCATTATGTTTTATATATTTAGGCTCTTGCTCTTCAAAAAGGTCCTCATTATCCTTAGTAGAAACATGAGTAAATTATTGCTCTTCCTCATTTGATTGGTAACCTTCATTAGGATCTCTCTCCTCAACCATTTTTTCATTAATGAATTGTTCCCATATTTCCTATAATTTACTAACGAAGATCTCAAGGGAAGCTAATATCTCCAGACTAAGAGTATCTTGGGTATCTTTGGGGTCATCAACTTTGATTTCTGGAGTAAATAGGTGTTCTCCCTTGAACAAGGTGATATTTTACTTGATTCATGTAGCCATGTGATAAGCTTCTTGGATTGTTCTTATCCCTTTTTCACTGAGGATAAATTCTAAATTCACTAAGAGTGCATTGGTATAGAGGTAAACGAGGTACTTGTCTTCAAGATGATGGATTATAGGAATTTTTTGTAACAAATTCTCAAACCTGGTATGGAATTCCTTGACAGTATCGATGTTAGTTTATTTCATGTATTCAAGAATTTTTATTAGCATGTGGATATCTTCTAATTTAATACCCTATTTATAGAGAAAGGTTAATTCTAACTGGTCCATAGATGTGATGCTAGCATCAAGGAGAACATCATACCATTTCATAGCATTGCCATGAAGAGTGGCAGAGAAAAGTTTCATTTCCAAATATTCAACATCATCACTGATATGATGGAGTTGAAATAAATCCAAAAAACCAGCCATGTGATATTTGACCCTAACCCTATCATTACCCGTGAATCTAGGGAGCCAATTTTCATACCTTGGAGGAATTTGTCAAGGGTAACCCAGAATTTCACTCATATCCAAGGGTTTAAAATTACCCGGGTCCCATTGAGAAGAAACGATTTCCTTTTTTATTAATGGAGTCGCCAGATAGTCCTTCTAGGGATCATCAAATGGAAAATAGAAAATCACCCTTAGTGGAGTCGCCAGGTAAGCTTCGTGAAGCAAAGTATTTGGGAAAAAGGATTATCGAAAAAGTGTCGTATGAGGAAAATTCCCTCGATGTTCCTCGACAATGGTACCAAAAGTGTTAACACACAATCTATACATTCCCCAAATCCTAAGGAAAGTGTGAAGAGATTAGTGTAACATGGGGGTAATCATGTCCCTGTCACCTCAATAGGATACCCCTTTTTGGTTAGAAGGAGGAAAAACCCACTCCAAGGGAGACGTCCCAAAACCTAGGGGGATTGAGGAAGGTAAAAGGACAAGTTAAACTACCCCTCTCTCTCTAGGTCACTCAAATAAGGATGAATTACTAATTTGTGTCTTGAAGGATCTACTTCAACAAGACATTAAACTTGTGAAAGTAAATGTTAACTAGTAAGTATGTGCAACAATAAATACGTGTATAACAACAATAAATTAAAAGGTAACAACTGCAAAATATATCCAGAAAATGTACTTATTCACACAATATAACAAGATATTCAAAATTTTAAATGATAATGCTTTGTCACATGAAATTTCTAGATGTGTCATCAACAAATAAATTTAACAGAATGTCAATGATAACTATAAAAACAATAGAGCATAAGTGATGACAACAATAATAACCTTAAAAAATGTACTTTAAAGAGGCAATTAGATGTAGATTTTGTAAGTTTTAAACCTGCGAAGTAAAGCAATGCATATATATTCTTAAGCAATACAGAAATTAATGAATGGCTCATACACAGAATACACAGAGATCTTTACCGGAAACCCTCAACCGGGAAAACCTTTCTTTTTCATTATATCGAATTTCACCATTCGNCATACAATATATACAATGTTTTTAGGTATTCCGTAGATACCAAAACCCTAATCCCTTAATCCGGGATTAATTTACAAATCAACTAAAAATAGCAAAATCCGCTAAAAATAGCAAAAACCGCCCCAAAAAAAAAATTTCGGGGCGTTGCCCCGAACGCTGCGCGTAACCAGGGGGGGGCATACCTGCCCCCCCCTGGGACCCCCCTAGGAAGCGCCCGGATCGTCAAACGTAGTCGTCGTATCTGACGCACCCACACACATACCCATGCAAAGAATATAACACATACCCAACATTCTCCCACTTGTTGTTTTCTTTGCATCCAGGGGTCCAGGGGATTATATAGTCAACAATCCAAGGCAA
>ML789459.1:183549-196571 GCA_009831015.1 Picea engelmannii
ATTTTTGGAATTTTGTGCAAGTCAAAGTTTGACTTTGACTTTGACTTTGACTCTGCTGCAGCTGATTCAGCCCAAAAATGTTGACTGGAGAGACGGAGTCGGAATTGGACGCAAGTCACGTCGTTGGAAAGGTCTTGATGAGGGCATAAGAAATATGTCATCACCAACTTGAGATAATGCCACCTCAGCCTTCAAATTTGGCCCAGAACAATGGTCACTTAAAAACCCCTGACTTGCTGGTGGGCCCTCATGACACCTAATCTTGCGAAAGGTGCCAAATCGTCATACGATATCCAATCGAGGCAAATGAGGTACCGTCGGAAAGGTATCGATGAGTACTTCGATGAGGTGACAATATAATCTTTTTCCAGGGTCATTTATGACTGTCTTAGCTGTTATGAAACCCTGCCATGTGAGTTGGTGGACCCCTTTTTGCCTAAAATTATTGGCCAACTTGTGACAGCTCTATCCAGGCCATCTGGAGTCGGAATGAGGCAAATAAGATGTCGTTGGAAAGGTGTCTAAGTATGTTACAGCATGGAATTTCTGAATATCTGATTTATAACTCTTCACCCACCAATTTTAAATACTGAATCACTGCAACCAATTTAATGTCCAAAAGTGGTCATAAACTTGCGAAGGCTCGTTCTTACCAACCGAGGGTCGAAACCAAGCACGGGATATACCGTTGGAAAGGTCTCACACTTCCCTACACCATGTTTGGGTTTGATTTTCCCTTTGATACCATCATCTGAACAGAATCAGATCAGGAAGCCACAGATATTGGTTGTGTCCATTCGGGTGACGTTAACTTTGCATGCCTCATATGGGTCATATTGACTCGGAATCAAGCTCATGATAGCTTGTTGAAAAGCTTGTCCCGATCCATACCACTTGGAAGTGTTGTATTCCCTGAATCGAACAGCCTTGGCATGAGGAATAAATGTCATGGGAAGGACCACAAATCCCTGAAAGCAACCAACTGATACTCTTTCAAGGGCAGGGGCCATAGTAACTATGACCCCCGCCACTGTCTTTGACTGGAACCATAGCACCAAGGGGATTTTATGGAGAAGTAACTATGTAAAACACCATGTTGAGCCCAGAGCAGATTTTTGGGTCAACAGTTGGTAGGGTAATCAAGTAGGAAACGATTTGGAGTTTGAGTTTGAAGATAGTTGTCAAAGAGTGAGGTTTGAATAGTGCATTTCTAAGGGTAGTGGATTCAAGTAGGCATATTCTTTCAAGGCTTCTAACAAGTTATTTTACACAGAATCCAAGAGGGAGAAAGACCAGGGAGGAGGAGTACCTTAAGTTCTCCTAAGTTTGACCTCAACAAGTGAGGAAACTAGGGTGTAGGCACGTCTAGGCCCCATCACCTCCTTCTTCTTGGATATTTATGGATGAAAATTAATTTGCACAATAAATAAGTATAGACCGCTATAGAGATATCACTTTAGGGCCCTAGGGCTTCACTAGTTACTAGATCAGTTCAATAATGCTAGGAAAATGAAAAGCAAGAAAGTTAGCGCTTTAAGTTTCTTACTTCAAGCATTAATTAAAACATGCAATTTTATAATCTTGTATGAGAAATAAAACCATTTCCATAACCATTTACAATGAAAAATTAAAAATCTACTTACTTGCACCAAGAATAATAATGAAAAACCATTCAATATTGCCACAAAACTTAATAAACTTTGTCCAAGTGCCAGAAAAAAATCCTTAAAAGGGTAGTTCCCTCCTTATTTAAGCCAATAACCCTTAGTAGGGAGAAAATTGAATACCTCCACTCTCCCAAGTGAGATTTATGATAAAATGAATGTCACTTTATGTTTATTTATACCAAAATTTGACCTTTAATTATTTTAGGTGAAAATATCAGGGTTGACCTAGCCAGTTTCTTACAAAATTAAATTCTGGACAAAATAAAATAAATTTTCATGTAAATACCCTCCTAAGGGTGACATTATTCCCTTCTAGGGTGATGTTGGACCTATTTCATGGAATGTTTGGCTCAGGGAGTGAAATGTTGGGCCTCTAAAGGCAAAAACCCTGCCCACATGTGCTAATAACCTCAGGACTACCCCCAAGGTGACGACCACTGCATGTAGAAATGTCCATGTCTATATTGGTGATGTCCAAGGCCTCCAAAGGCCAGTGTTCAGGTGGGAAAGTCACCACCACATGGGTCTGGGTCCACCAAAGTTCCTCCAAAGGAAACATCCATCTTCTTCTTGGCAGAACCCACTCATCTTCATCCTGGCCCCTAGATGGGGTCTCAACATCCATCAAATGGGCTTTGAGACCTCATGAAGGTCTGAGCTACTAATCTCTCCATGTACTTGTTTACCGAGTAAGGTCCTGTAAATACAACAAGTACACCCTTCAGGGTTCCATAAGTCAAAAACATCATAATACGTAAATCACATCTAATAATTAATATACCCAAATATTTGCATTAAAGCCCATACACCCAAGAAAATGCTCAAAACATTATGCAAATTGACAAGCCTAGGTTTTGGAATCGTCTCAGGGTGTACTATTAGGCTAGTATCCCTTAAGTCAAGGTCGTTTCCCCAGTGGATCTTGATCCAAATCATGCAAATGTATGAAGTGGTGAGGGGAAACAAATTTGGGCATGATGTGCATGTGATATAAGGGAAATGTTACACTCACCTATGGGTTCCTTTGTTGAGGGTGAGTTGCACCTTGTGATGCATGAAAATGTTTCCAAGTGCACTGATTTTCATTTATTTTTATCTTTTCTTTCTTCTTTTAGATTTCTTTCTTCATGTTGTAAGGAAAGAGTTGATGGACATCATCTTGGCTTGGTGACCAGCTAGTGGAAGTTTCACACACAAATATTTCACAGAAATGAGAAGGCTGGATCGTGATGAGACCCCCTTTATCTTGGCCATACAACCAAGAATCAATACCTTGGCTTGGTGACTAGTTTGGTAGTAGTTTCATACCGCTACATGTTCATGGTCATGATATTTCAGATCATGATGAGACCTCTTATCCACCAACAAATTCCTTGATTTTTTTATTCATATGTGAGTCCCATTTTCTTGCTGAGAAACATTTAAGTGATTTATCGAGGATCCCTAGGAGAAGTATCTTGAAGGTTTAAATTTGTTTCTTTAACTTTTTATAGCTACATTTCCCCCTGGGCCTTTAACCCCTTCTTCCCATGAGGTAAGGTACAACCCTTTTCAAGTGGAGCCTTCCCTAATGCCAAAAAATGTGGATATATGAAGGTGATAAATATGGAAAATGGTAAGTATGGAGGGAATGGGTGATGAATCTTCAGAGATCCACTAGGTAAAAACCTATCCTAAAAGGAAACTAACTTACTAGGGCACCATCTGACCCTCCCAGTTTTGGACAAGGAAAAGAGCATAAATTCAAGCAAATGTTATGAAATCCAGAAAGATTCAATGCAACATGTTTAAATGTTTTAAAAATCGGAGGGATACATACCATGATACCCAGACTTTACCTCATGGAGAAATATTGATTTCCATTTCAAGACCAAGCTAGTGTGATGAATATTGTTGCTGGTGATATGTGGACTACACTGAAGAAAAGAGGGGGGCTTTGAGGCCATTCTTAAGTCATCTGTCTCTCGACACTCCATGTCTATTACCTGTGGGCCTTGAGACATTATCTCCTTAGTTATCCCTTGGCTAGGGGATATCAAGGATGACGACCCATCTGAATCACACAAATCCCATCAACTTTCCCATTAGGCCCTAGCCTCATTTCGATATGATTTCATTGAAACGAAAGGCTAATATGGTGCCAATGAATATTATCACATGTCTGACACCTTGGGATATTGTGGGAATACCTCCCAAATATACAACAAACAATATGACAGAAGGAGAAAAAGGAGGAGCATCGATGTGTTGATGAGAGAAGGAAAAGTTGTGTCCCTATATCGACAAACATGAAATATGTCACATAATTGATGTGTTGAGGAAATATATAGATATCTCCTTGAAAAACCTTGTATCGACAAAAGATGTGGATATCCCACCGGAACACAATGTATCGATAGTAGATGTAGATTACTCCTCAAAACATTGTGTATTAGTGGTAGATCAAAATCTTTGTTGAAACTTAGTCAAGTCAAATTGAAAAAGGGGGGATGAAACTTTAGAGTCTAAAAGTACTTTGCGAGTGCAAATAATTGTGATTTGATCGATAAGAAGTTCAAAATTTTAGGTAAGCAATAAAGTTAATGGGGGGGGGGGAGAATTTCTTCACTTACAGCAATGTCTTTCTAATCAAAGTGAAGAAATTATGGAGAGGTGTTGTTTCTAGCACAACAAAGTCATACGTGCACTAGTGGATGTCCCTCGCTCTCTCTTGAGAATGTTAAATGATGTTGGGAATTAATTTCAAGTTGATTTTGGCATCTAGTGGAATGATGATCTACGATGTCATGTGAAACTTCATTAAATGATATATAATTAGTTTGTCATTCCTTGTGTGTGGAGTTAAGTGCCTTTTCATATGTTATTTTATTTCATTCATATTTAAGTTGAATTGGATATGAGTTAATAACAAAAGAGATTGGTTGGAATTTCAATACATCTTATTAGTCCCTACCCTTTGGGCCAAGGGACTTATAATAATCGATTCAACATTTTCTTATTAGTTTGGCACAAAAACCAAGGACCTTTCCTTGGTTTAAGATAATGTTTTGAAAAATCATTCAATTAAACTTAAAAATTCATAACATTTAACCTAAGATTCGAGTTGGAGGTATTATTTTTCCTCTTCTCAAGGTGCAAGAAAAGAACACTTTAGTTTTAAAGCACATATTTGATGATTTATTTTTCCAAGTCAAGTAACGATAGAACTAAGTCTATCATTACTTCCCTCACATTGAATTCTATACTATTTTGGTTGTAGATTAAAAAAAGTTGTAAGCTCTGAATGGAAATTGAGACATACTCCATACACCTATTTTCCTTCATGCATAGTTATGAAAGTTTTCCCCCATAGTTGTCACAACTTGATTCGGGATGAGAAATATCACATCACGCCTTAAGAAATATCATATCACACCTTGATTTAGAATGAGAAAGTGAGGGCCTCCTCTTATTGATTCAGGACGAGCAATATCACATCACACCTTGATTCAAGATGAGCAAGTGAGGGCCTCCTCTTCTACCCATTGATCCAAGAGTTGAGCTCCTAAGTGGAAACAATGATCTAGTTCTACAAACTAGATCATTTGGGGCTTGAGAGATTCAAAGGGAGAGACTTCCCTACACTATAAGGACAATGAAATTATTATTATTAGTTCTGGTAAATATATACAATATTGTTAGTTATTATAAATCTATGTAGAAATCCGTTTGTTTAATTTATTGGATTTTTTCTTTACATATGCCATGTGGTTTCCTATAGAAACATATTTGATAAAAAATAATCATGAATTAACCCTAGGAAATGTACCTACATCTGAGAAAGGGGTAAAATACCACCAATACCAGACAGAGGCATTGCAGTTGTAAAGGATGTAGAGGCTTCAACTGTAAAGGATATAGAGGTAAAGCCTCCATGACATGTTTGGTAAAGTACCAATAGTACCAGACATAGGTGTTGAAGCTATAAAGGATGCAGAGGTAAAGCCTTTGTAACTTGTTCTTCCTGATCTTCTGTTGATGTAGTCTCAACCACTTCTTTCATTTACTCAATGATATGAGATTTCATATTATTTACTGTGTATTCTCTTAACTTCCATGGACATACACTAACTATATGGATAGGTTGGGCCTAGTCCATGTATTCCCTTTCTTTCCAACGAAACATCCTAGACGACCATGGAAAGTATTTCATAGTGGGACCTGCTAGGAAGCAATATTATATCTGTGAGGTCATACTTGTGGGGTGTCAAACCTTCTTCCCCAAAGAAACCTCATTGTGAAAGTTTGGGAACTACCCATGCTCCAATATGGAAATTCTACTTAGTTTATTTCTCAGGCCAAGTAATCATCCCTAGGGAATACTTTTGTTGCAAGTTGTTAACGAAAAATAACTCTCGTTGGATAAATCACCATCTAAGCTGTGGAAATTAAAAAAGAGTTGTGTCTTGACCAAGTGTAAAACTATAGATTTATATTAACTAGGATATCTTGAGTATCTAGGGTGAGTTGGGTAGGGTGAGTAGATGCAATGAAAAGAGAAAAGTGTGAGTTGGGTCTTTGATTGGATGGCTATGATATAATAAGTTTGGCTTGCCTTCCTTAGCTTAGACTTGGGTGCCTTAAAGGACTAGGGAAAATGTGAAAGTACAAGTTCTTGGTTTTGAATGAAGGAAGGGAGAGAGGGGAGGTCTCCCTAACTACTTGACGTATTGAATCTTCTTTCTTGACTTGACCCACTTTCTTTGTCTTGATGAATAGAACCAACTCCATGTTGAATTAACATAACCTACAAAGATAAAATGACAAGCAAGAATAAGGAAGGAAAAGAGAAAACAAAGTTCTCAAACAAATAATAAGAACCTTTGTGAGTCTCCATTCCATTAAGTAGTAGAAACATGCTTACATTATACATCATCGAAAACAAGGTGTTGCTAGCATTACATGTGATTCTATTGGTATTGTTTCTACTGGATATCTTTTAAGTTAGACCTTTCCTGAGTTAACGAGGGAAGAGAAGATTTGAGAAGAATCTAGTGCTTATATCACTTTGTATGCATGAGATCTGGTAGACTATAGAGCTACACATAGCCTTCTCTCTTACACAACGTTATAGTCACGAACCCTACATGCAAATGAGTTTCTCTGAAAGGGTAAGCACATCCACTGGATGCAACTGACATTTTTCGGATGATTAGGATGATTAAAGATGGGAATTCAAGGTTGTCCATTTCAAATCTTATTGTCTATAATGAGACTTGGAGAAAAACATAGTGGCCAAGGTGCCTTTGGCCAAGTAGAATTGTCAGATGAAGTAACCAAGCTATGAAGGGGAACCCTTGGCTGGTGGAACATATCCTTCCTTACCTTTCACTGACCAAGTAGTGACCATGCCCAAGGTCATATAGCATGTGAGGGAAGGACCTTCTCACTAAATATTTTCAGATGCTCGTCAGTAATATGCTCAAGGAGGAAATAGCACACACTCTTATTATTTGTTGGCACTTGTTGCTTGCAACGAGGAATCTAGCTCAACTTTGGCTCGCATGATCTATAAGGAGGCCTTGGATTCAATTTGTCAGTCCAAAAGGTGCTAAAGTGGCCTTGGATATATTGTCCTTCCATACTGGTGTAATTTCATCTTCGGGTAGGTAATGCACTTATGGAAGCCTTGTTTATATGCATAGTGAACATTGCATAGTTGGCAATGTATGGCAACCTTGTTTCTATGCACCATGAACACTGCATAGAGTCAATTCGATCGTGTGTTCACACTTCCTAAGACCCTTCACGGGGATTTTACCTCAGCGTGCAACCAACAGTGACGAGTATTAAGGACTCTATTCCAAAAAACACTACCTATGAATGGACTTTTAAGCACAGGGTGTAGCTGAGATTCCCATCTCTACTTGTTCCAAAAAATTAGTTTTTCCTCTGGTATGTCTAGAAGAAAAGTAACTGCTCTAATTCCACATAGAACTGAGATTACAAACAAAATCCATTGATCAGGGGTGGATGATAACTGAACATTTTTATAAGGATGTTCAGGGTAGTGATTCTAAGACTTAGAGAAAACAAGAGGGAGACCCATGTATCATTCACATCGTTGTCATGGTCATGAAACCTACATGCAAACTAGTTGCATGTAAACGAGTCACTCCTTAAAAGGTTAGCATGTCCAAACGATGCAACTAGCATTTGTCAAATAATTAAATACTACATTTTCCAAATGATTAAATCATAGACACATCTAATGGATTTGTTTTCAAGAAGAATATGTGGAAGGTATTTTACTGTTTCCATTTGATATTCAAGTTATCATAAAAGAAATGTTTTTCGTTGCACGAACAAAACTTTCCTCTATTAGTATTTTCAATAAGAATATGAGGAGAGTCCTTCCTATTCCTATTTCTATTTAATGCATTGTCTTTTTTATTTATGTTCACATTTATAATCTACTTTTCCCTATATAATATATTTTTAATTTTTTTTTAGTTAAATAAAATTAGCAATTTCATAAAACAAAAATTTTGTAGATTTAACTTTATTTTTTATTCTTCCTTGTATTGTTACTCAGATCAATAACTTTTCAAATTTTATAAAATTTTAGAACACTTAACATTCAAGGAAAACTAGTTGGACATACCATATCAATGAAAATCTAACAATCAAACTCTCAATGAAACAATAATTTAAAATCTCAGAAAGTGTTTATTTATGTCAAATAAAATCTAAATCCAAATCGTATCAATGAAAATATAACAATGAAACTCACAATACAACAATAATTTAAATAGTTAGAAAGTATTTATTTAAATCAAACAAAATCTCTGCAAGACAATTTCAAATACAAACTTATCATCTATGCTCACCATGCAATGGACTAATTGAATGCTTCTTATAATGGTTTCCTATTGAAAAAAAAATGAACAACGATGTCTAAAAAAATTGGGTTTTGATATCTCTTGGAAATGACATGTTGGGATGGAAATGTATTTCCTTTGCCACATTTTGGCAAGGACTTGTTTCCCTTTGCAACTCCCCTTGTTGATAATAGCAAGGCATGGTCATTGAACAAAATTTTCCTTTCCCATCCAAGCATTGTATATCAAAACCATTTGAGTGGGTAGGCTAGTTGAAGAATCTAAGGTTGTCATTAACATCTCGTTGTTTAATTTTGATTACAACCCTAACCCACTACTAAATATGACCAAATTTTCCACGCTTTTTCATTTCTATTGAGAAACTTATTCATTGAACTTGCCACAAAAGAGGGTTTTATTTTTTGTGGATCTTTTTTCGTCGCTATATTGACAAAGAAGAACTCAACGTGGCAATATCCACAGAATATTTCTTCTACGTGCCATTCGTTTGATAATCATTTATTGCAATAATAATTTGTTTTTTACAAACATTTGTCTATATAGAAACAAACATTCGTCTATATGGTGACAAACATCTGTTGAAAAACACTAATGATAAGTTTTTGTTTCCATGAGAATGTTATATTTTTCATGCTTGTTCATCGTTATAGCGACAAAAATTCGTGGAAAAACACAAATGATAAGTTTTTGTTGCCACGAGAATGCTATATGTGCCACACTTTTTCATTGCTATAGCGGAAAACATCTGTGGAAAAAAACAAATGATAAGTTTTTGTTTCCACGAGAATGCAATATTTTCCATGCTTTGTTGTTTATATAGCGATAAACATCCGTGGAAACACAAAAATGTTAAATTTTTGTTTCCATGAGAATGCTATATTTTCCACGCTTTTTCGTCGCTATAACGACAAACATCCATGGAAAAACAAAAATGATAAGTTTTTTTTTTCCCATGAGAATGTTATATTTTCCATGCGTTTTTGTTGCTATAGAAACAAACATCCATGGCAAAACATAGATGATAACTTTTTTTTTCCATTACAATGTTATATTTTCCACATTTTTTCATTGCTATAGCAACAAAGATCCATGGAAAAACACAATTGATAAGTTTTTGTTGCCACAAGAATGTTACATTTCCATGCTTTTTCGTTTCTATAGCGACAAATATCTATGGAAAAACACAAATGATAAGTTTTTGTTGCCACGAGAATGCTATATTTGCCACTCTTTTTGTCTCTATAGCGATGAGAACTGTAGGTTCAAAAAACAATTTGCATGCCGGCCACCAACCTCAACCCAATTCACATCGATTTTAATCTTCTCAAGGATTCAATCCTTGAAAAGTGAGGCCTCATACTAAGAATATTAATAGATTCATGTTTCTCTTTATGAATTTTGTCCAATTCATGATATAATGCCTACAATTAACAATTAACATGAGAAACTTCAAAAACAACCTCGAATTTTGGCCAACCATGAATTTATTTAGTTTTTAATTCCTTTTACCAACCTTAAATCCATCCTTTGGAAGTGATATAGAATATCTTGCATGAAACGTCTTCTTCAAGATGTTTTAGCAAACAAAATCTAAGCTCATATAACCAAAATATGTTCAAATTCAATGGTATTCCTTTCATCATTAAAATTTGGAAAGAGATTAACTACCTTTTTTGGGATGTCATGTAGTGGTCCTAAAAGACTCAATGAATATTTATCATCTCATGTAGGAATATGGAATGGAGCCATGGGAAATTAATGCATTCATGAAAATAATGGATACACATGCATTATCTTGTTGTTATCCCCACTTCTAGTGCCAAAATGTTGGCATGGAGAAATGTCCCTTGTTAACTTCACAATTTAACACAAGAAAAGACCCAATTAGACCTTCCTCCATTGAAATTGTGAACCCTCCAGTTATGGTCCAACTATTGTAATATGGGATTATGAACTAAAATAAAAATCAACTATGAATACAAATGTATAATGTAGCTAATATAATCCTATATAGAAGCATTTAAGAACTCGCTAACATGAAACAAAAGGGATAAATACAAACAACAACAAAAACAGTCCACAAACTACAGCTTGCACAAACCCCAAAGCAATTTTGAGAAACCAAGGATAACCTACAACATGTCAAGAGATAACCTACTTCACATCAATTTGTTAGCACTACATAAGATAATTAAGCATAGACATTATGCACACAAGAATAGTTTATAGATTGCAACATCCATTCCATTCCTACAAGCTTCAATGAAACTATGAAAGGCAATAATAGTCTACAACTACTGATAAATTGCAAGATTATAAGAAAACAATATAGAAATATCTCTTATTATCATTTGAAGATAACTTAAAATATTGAAAGATATTTTTTTCATGAATGAAATGTTTCTACTTCTAATATTTTCTAATGACTCTTGCCCTTCTAGCTTCTAAACCCTTGGCTTTCTTAGAATAAGTGGACTTCCTGGCATACTTGGCTTTCCAACCTTAGATATTTTTCTTTTCTTTATTCTCAATTAGATAATGGGTTTTAATGCCAATGGATTCATGTGTCATCTTATACAAAGATAATATTGCTTCATTTGAGAGCCATTCCTATCCTTATTTCTTTATGAAAGATGCATCAAAGCCTTCCTCAAACCACAATGTGAATATTCATCTAGCAAGAAAATGGAGGCTTGGATATAAGGATTCTCAACATTCCTCGCATGAGATATAAAAACCCTTTTATCTTTTTCCTTCAGGCTCTACATGTTTGGAATGATGAAAGATAGCATACCTTAAGATTCTATTGACTTGCAGTGGTCCGTTGGCTATAGTCTCTTTTCTATGAAGGACATTTATTTGCCTATGGATGTTTTAGTGTTTAAGTCTACTCTTCTATCCAATGTCTCTTGTACCTTTCTAGATATGATTGCAAGAAAAACATTATATCTACTAGCCACTTGAATAATGTAATATTTGTATACAAAATATTTTTTAGGAGTTCAACATGTATCGACCATGAAGTAAAACTATAGGATGATGTCTTTGTATTATACATTGAAATTTTAATTTTGCAGAAATGTCACGTGAAGAAGATGGATATTCGAAAGTTTTTGGATGGTATTTATGTAAGTGAGAGAGCCATTATTTCTTAAGATTGAAGGTCTTGTGGATTTCCATACAAATTTTCTCCATTTCTTTGAAGGACATGGAGTTAGGGTAGCAAAGTGAGTTTTATTTTTTAGGGTAGCGAAATGATCATTTTTTCAAGATTTTTTCAAATCTAAACACATAAAGGGAATATGTTTTTTTGTCTTTGAGAGGATATCATCAGTGGCTATTTTTTTGATGTTCTATATGCACTAGTTCTTTTGTTAACTTTTATAGAATTTTTTGCTATCATATAACAATTTATTAGTTTCCATACCCTGCTTAAATGTAATTATGCAACTTTGTTTTTGATTCAATATTTATAGGTGGACCTATGTACATCATGTATCTATTCAATTTAGGACTGCATCCTTGGTGAGTGCTAGGTTACATATGAAGATGAAATGCATGCTATCGTTAGGTGAATTTATGTAGTTGGACTTGTTTTTTACGTTGAAATAGAAGTTCTTATCTTGATTATATGTTGCATATATGATGCTAGGAAAGTCTGAATGATATAGAAACATCCAAGTTTTTCTCACATGGGTATTTAGATAAGTTAGAACCTTTTTGTTGCTATTAATGAAGCCATATCAAATATGGGTGGAACCTTTTTGTTTCTATTAATACTAATACTCTATACTTCTAAGGAATCACAAACTACTAGCTTGATGAGGCCATGATGTTCTAGTGCCTCATTCTTACCTCTCTTTACCTTTGTCCTCAACTCTCTCAGGGATTGCAAGAGAAAAAATGGGATACTTAATTTTTTTTTAGGATTTTAGGGAAATAAATATTTTAGATGGTGTAAAAATATGAAGTTATATGCATAGACCAAACTTAGTATTCCATCACAAGTAATATATCTGAGAAAATGGTATGCCACTTTAGGCCATGGCTCTAGTAATAATTCCCTCTTCACCCCAATCTTATCCACTGCAAGCTACTCACAATTGATAAAGGATATGAATTCGTAGTTGATAAGAGCTTAATCTTCTTGATGCAGGGGAAACCAAGTTCATTCATGACTTGATCAAAGTCAAGAAAATCAGAGAAGACCTAGAGTCTCACATAAATGTAATTCCTTTATTTTAATTAAAGAGTTGAAAAATGGATAAGGATTCTAGATCCTTTCCACTTGTAAAAGATAAGTTAGGGTTTGTTAATGATTAGTGAGTCACTGATGACTCGTAGGGGGTCAATTGAGTTTATTAAGGAATCTGTTCCTTAATCATAGGATCTGAAAACATATTTTTTCATTGTAAATAAATACAAGTCCGGAGTGTTGTGTTAGGCAGCTAGGTTCTCTTAGAAGTTTAGCTCA
>ML789459.1:203456-218448 GCA_009831015.1 Picea engelmannii
AAATACATTACCCACATCTTGTGTTCCTTTTTGCAGCTTGCTTTTCCACCAGATAAGAGTTGTACCTGCAAGCCTCAAAGATGCCAACTTAATTTGTGTGGCCTCATCCTTGATCTGTTGCACACTGCAGTATACCTCCATCTTCCTGATCCAGTTATCAAGTTTTTATGCATTTACTTCACCATCATATATGGGCAACTCAAATTTAACATCAAGTTTTAACAATGGCATTTCATGTTTAGTCTTATGAACATTTTTCTTCTCATTAGATTTAAAACTTGAACTTGAAGAAGAAGGAGAAGAAGGAGGTGTTGATGGAGGTGAAGGAGGAATGTGAGGATGGTCCTCTTACTCTTCACTTTTTCCTTTTGAAGAATTACCCAAAAAAGGTCGCTTCCGTTCTAAATAATCTTCATACAAAACTGTCACCATCTCCGACATAGCATGGAATGTTTTCCGGAACTCTTTCTCTTCTTGAGAAATCCCTTCTTCCGATGCCATCTTCTCACTATGAGAAGCTCTCTTTCTCAATCCAATTAATGGATTCTCTGCAACAAGCTCGCCTTCACCACACTGTAGCTTTTCCCTGGTTAACATGCAAAACTCAAATCCAAACGTCAACTAGCTCTGATACCACTTGATCCGTAGGATCTTTTAAATGACTATGGTTGAGTTTTAATTTTGCATTCGTTAATTAACCATTTGAGAAACTTAGTGAAAGAATGAGGAAAGAAGAAGAATTATAACAACCATATACACATTTTTAGATCTGAAATGAAAGAATAAACAACAAACCATAACACACAGATTGATAACGGAGTTTGGCACAACTTTGCCTATGTCTCCGGGCCTTTGTCTATGTGGGGGAGGCTTCTTTATTTTTTTTCAAATGCTCAAAAGTACATCGCTGCAATGCCAAATGTATACAAGACTGATCTGGTCATGTTCGTCCAGATCTCAAGAACCCTGCAAAGAAAACGACATGCAAAATGGACGTCTGGAGCTCCCAGAAATGATCCGACAACGTCTCCTTCTCAAAAGCTTCACTGCATCAACATGGCTTTGGCTTAGCTTTTCTTCAGCATAACTCTTCTCTGACTTCTCTCTAATGGCCTCAAACAAGCCTAGTTTATATATCCTTGAAGTTGGTTGCTCATCTCCAACTTCCTCCAAGAATTTGGCCTTCAAAAATGCCCAATATCCCCCAAAAATGGAGGGAATCAACCAAAACTAGGCATAATTATCAATAAAAACCAAATACTGTTAAAAAAAACCCACTTTATAAAGTTATATGGGTGCTAGCCCCTTTATTCAATGCGCGCGCCCCTGATTCCCAGTCGTATGGGGGGCCATGTGGCCGAGCGCTCATGCGCTGGCCCCCCCTCATCTGCTCCAGCCCCGGGTCCTGTGGCTCATGGAATCGCAGGCTTAACTATCTAACCGCACGCATTTGTAGTCTGGGTCCAGGTCATATGGTGCATCCATAGGACCATTGGTCCAACTGTTATACCTCCGCTCTATGCGCCACGCCCCGGTTCTATTATGTTGTCGTGTGGTGGCGTATTGCCCGAGGGCTGGGGCTAAGCACCGACCCTTTTTACCACCGTCTAAACCTTTGTTCTAACTCAAATATAATGTTTGTCGTTATGTTTACAAGCACCACCATGGGGGCTGGCGGTTAGCCCAACCCTACCAGTCCACGGCCTACCGGGAGGTCGCGGGTTTGACCCCCGACCATGCCAATTTTACAATAAACCAATAACCAATCATACGGTGCCACGTGGCATCCTGTGACTAGGCCACGTGGCACCTTAACCACCAACCACAACCTGACACGTGTCAAATGATGATTGGCCCACGTGCATGCCACGTCAACTACTGTACTGCCACCTCAACCTACTGCATCAGCCCTACCGTACTGCTCTGTCAGCCTGCCACGTCAGTTGCTGACGTCACCCGTGCCACGTGTCACCCTTACAATGGTGACACGTGTCACCTCGGGATTGGTCCAATTGTACCTCCGTACGCCCGAATCCGCCTGACACGTGTCGCCTCCTGATGCTGCCACATGTCATCATCTGAGGCTGCCATGTGTCACATTTTGGAACCACCACGTCAGATGTATGGACCGTACGGTCTTCACAGTCAGCATGACACGTGGACTGTACGGACTGTACAGTCATCCCCCTTTTTTGCCTGTTTGACTTTTCAGACAGAACGCGATATCTTCTCCATACGGAGCCCGTTTGACAAAGTAAATATACCACCGGAATTAGGAAGACGAGACAGACGCAATGGCACTGGTTTCATCACATTCCGAGCACTTTCATTTTTGAGCATTTTTCAAGCCCTATCAGGCTTCTAGATCCGATTTCAGATCATCAATCTAATGGTCGTGAATGACCACAGATCTTCCGACGGGACCTCATCCGTCGATTCATTACTTATCCCTATGCTGCTACTTCAAAATTTTAAGAGGGTCATTCTTCCTCGTACAAGGTTATTAAGACTTTCCCATTCAAGTCCTTTTTCCAGGTTCTTGGTAAACCTTTCCAAGGAGGGAATCTCTATGAGGAGATCTATACCGGGGCATTCCCGGAGACATATCAGGGTAAACAACTTCCTGAGAATGGGCTAGAAGCCTAACTTAGTTCAACCTAAGAATAATTAGATTCATTTATCAATGTAAGTCATGCATGGCTTCCTCTGTTATAAGCATATGTCTATTAATTCTTATCAAAACACTGCACAAACATTCTTACACTGAAATCGTTCACAATTTCATAGTTCTATGAGCATATATATATATATATATCAATATATGAATTTCAAGATGCAATACGTAAAACACTTATCAGAAATAACCCCAGAAGTGGGTGCAACTGCTGAGAGGGGTGCTCGTTTCCACCCAACCATAGGCGTAGTGACTCCCAGCAGATTTACCACTAGCCACCCCTGAGATGAGACCACGATGCTCTGAGACTATGTCTCTCTATCTTCTAGTGACCAGGAGCAAAGGTTGCAATTCTTCCTCTCTGCTATCACTCACTCTGTGTAATGCCAGAGTTCCCCTCGTGTCTTCCCCTACAATCGCTTCTACCATACGCCTTATCCTCTTGCGAGGTTACGTGTGGCATGATTTCCCTTGTTATGATCAGGCCTGACGGCTCTACGGATGAGTGGTTCACCCTCCCATCCCTCATTAAGCCATCCGCCTACCAGCCTGTGAGACATTAAATTCGGGGCCAGCGAGCCACTTTTGGTTCTCCGGGCCAGTGGAGTCCAAATACGGTGTTAATTCTTGGTGGAAGTTAATGCCACCTATTCAGGTGCCCTCCACTAACATCGTGGTCTCCTTTTTATGCACATCCTTTCTCAGCATTTCTGCAATAAATTCAAAATGTTATTCACATTCATTGACCTTTTCCTCAAGGTCCATTGACATCACATATTCATATTTATGAGTTTGCCAAAGTTCTTGGCCAGTCCAGTTATATTTACAAGATGGGGGAAACAGGGTGTTACAATTCCCTCCCCCTATAAAGGAACATCGTCCTCTATGTTCTTATCTACTAACATGTATTGCATGTACATAAGTAAACAAAATCGGATATGCCTATCTCATGGCATCCTCCATTTCCCATGTAGCCTCATCTGGGCCAAAATGTTTCCACTGCACATTGACCTGTGCAATGGTTCTGTTGCAAAGCGGGGTTTCCTTTCTATCCAATATGCATTGGGTTTCTGGTAGAAATTCTCCCTCCGGTTCCACCTGGATCACAGACCAGTCAATTATATGATTAGCATCATGTACATATTTCTTCAATAATGAAACATGGAAAACATTATGTGCTTTTATTGTGGGAGGAAGTGCTAGCCGATAGGCTACAAGTCCCACTCTATCTAGAACTTTAAAGGATCCACAATACCGGGGTGCCAATTTGGCACAAGCTCCCATTTTCAGGGAACTCCTCCTGGGCTTAATTCTGAGGTATACATGATCTCCCGTTTGGAACTCTCTTGGAGTTCTCTTTTGATTAGCATAAATTTTCTGTCGGTTCTGAGCGACCTTCAGATTTTGTTTTATCTGAGTCACTTGTTGTTCCATTTCTTTCAACATATCGGGTCCAATACAAATCCTGTTTACAGGGTCACTTCAGCTGACTGGGGTATTACACAGCCTACCATAGAGGACCTCGAAGGGACTCATCTTTAAGGATGCTTGGTAGCCGTTGTTGTAGGCGAATTCTACCAATGGCAGGTAGTCTTCCCATTTCCTGGGTTGATGCATTACATGCATCCTTAACATATCTTCTAGTATTTGATTTAATCTTTCTGTCTGTCCGTCGATTTGAGGGTGATAGGTGGTGCTAAACAATAATTTAGTCTCTAAACCCGCCATCAGTGACTTCCAAAAATTGGAAGTGAATTTTGTGTCTCTATCAGATATTATCTCCCTCGGCATGCCATGCAATCGGAACACCTCTTTCATGAATACCTGGGTGATATCTATCGCCTTGTAGGTTGATTTGACGGGGATGAAATGAGCAGACTTGCTTAGTTTATACACCACTACCATAATGGTGTCATTTTGTTTGGTTGAAGTTGGCAATCCAATGATAAAATCCATGGAGATGGTTTCCCATTTCCATTCTGGGATGGGTAGAGGGTGTAGTAGTCCGGCTGGGTGTCGATGTTCCACTTTAACCTGTTGGCATTCTATGCATTGGGCCAAGTATTTGGCTATGTCGTTTTTCAATCCAGGCCAATAAAATTGTTTCCGGGTGGCAGTAATCATTTTCTGGTATCCTAGGTGACCAGTGTAAGGTCTTTTATGTAGTTCATCCATGATGAACCTCTTCAAGTCGTCATGATTTGGGATGTACATTCTATCTCTGTAGGTGAGCAGACCTCCTTCAGTTATTTGGTAGCCTTCATATTTTCCTTCAGAGGGTTCTTGTTGTAGGTACAGGGACACAGTTTGAATGAAGGGATCTGTTTCTTGTGCCTCTTTGACTCTGTTCTTGACATCTGTCTCGCATGTACTCATTTCTTCCAAGTGAATAATTTTCATGCTTCTACTGAGGGCATCGACCACCCTATTTTCATTCCCTTTAATGTGTTTGATTTCAAAATCAAATTCGCTAAGGAGGGCCATCCATCTAGCTTGTCTAGCATTGAGCTTTGGTTGGTCGAACAAATACCGTAATCCACAGTGATCTGTCATAAGCACAAATTTTCTTCCCAAGAGGTAATGCCTCCACATTTTTAAGGCATGCATTATGGAAGCCATTTCTAGATCATGAGTCACATAGTTGACCTCATGTTCATTCAATTTTCGGGATTCATAGCAGATCACCTTTCCTTCCTGCATAAGAACTCCTCCGAGTCCTTCATTACAGGCATTTGTGCACACAAGGAAGTCATCTTCTGGGTCAACGATTTTTAGCACGGGTGCATGGGTCAGTAGATGTTTAAGGGTTTGGAATCTTTCTTCATAGTGTTGTGTCCATAGGAATTTTGTCCCCTTCTTCTGGAGGGCAGTGATTGGACAACCAATCTTGGAGAAATCTTTTATAAATCTCCTATAGTATCCTGCCAATCCCATAAAGGATCTGATGTCTGAGACATCCTTTGGGGTAGGCCATTCCATGATAGACCTGATCTTATCAGGATCTACGACTACCCCTTCCTCGGACAAAACATGTCCCAAGTAGTGTATTTGCTTTTGAAAGAAGTCACATTTACTGAATTTGGCATAGAGTTGATGCTCTCTTAGCACTTGCAACACAAGTCTAAGATGTTCTTCATGTTCTTCTTTATTCTTAGAGTAGATTAAAATGTCATCAATAAAAACTAGTACAAATTTATCTAGAAATTTACTGAGTACATTGTTCATTAAGCACATGAAAGTGGCAGGGGCATTAGTTGACCCGAATGGTACTACCACAAACTCATAGTGTCCATACCGTGTCTGGAAGGCATTTTTATGGATGTCTTCACCCTTAATTTGGATTTGATGGTATCCCAACCTCAAGTCAATCTTTGAGAAAATAGACGCACCCCTTAACTGATCGAATAGATCATCAATCCTGGGCAAGGGGTATTTGTTCTTTATGGTTACTTTATTAAGTTGTCTGTGATCTATGCACAGTCTAAGGGTGCCATCCTTCTTTTTCACAAACAGGACTGGTGCTCCCCATGGAAACACGCTGGGTTGAATATAACCCTTATCCATCATTTCTTTCAATTTCAATTTGAGTTCAACTAATTCATGTGTGCTCATCCAGTAGGGTGTCTTGGACACCGACACCGCTCCTGGTGCGAGTTCTATCGAGAATTCAATGTCTCTTCTCGGAGGTAGACCTGGTACCTCCTCCGAAAACACATCTTTGTATTCTCTCAGGATAGGGTGATCATCAGGGCTGGGTTTAGCACCTTCGATTGTTTTTAGCACCTGTATTGCATATAGGGGACATCCATTTCGACAATACTTTCTCATTTGCAGGGCTGATATTTGTCTCACTAAGACCAGTTTTCGGATCCCTTGGAGGGTTATCCTTTTTCCTTCTTTGCTCACACATTCTAAGGTTTTATGGTAATAGTCCAATTTGGATTTATGAGCGGCCATCCAGTCCATACCAATCAACAGGTCATATGATCCTAGGGGTAATACATTAAGGGTTGCTTGAGTGGGGAATTCACCCAACATTAATTGGTAGGATGGTATGACCTCTACTACCTTTCTTTTGGTGCCAGTGACTAACTGTACCAACCATGGTTTAGTTTGCTTCTATGGCTATAGTTTACACTTATCAACAGCTCTAGAGGCTATATAACTCAAATTTGAACTAGGGTCAATCAAAATAGACACTAGATGGCTGAAAATCATACCTTCTATTTCCACCACTGAAGCTTGGTGGTCAGATTGGTTATTATCCAAGGCTGCATAAATATGTGGCACACTCCTTGCCACATCATTGACTATGGTATCTTCCTGAAGGTTATAGACTTTTCGACTGTTCTGTTGTCAGTGTGGACAGTCTCTCCGGAGATTCTCTCCTCCGCAATCCCAACATTTCAGAGGTTCTTTCTTTAGGTTATTAGTCTTTACTGGTATAGGTTCAGAAGTTTTATTTCCATCCACCGAGGGAAATTTATGATGGAGTACACTCCAGGTTGGGAAGTTCATTCTGGGGTTCTTTTTGTAGTTTTTGAATCCTGAGGATTTTCTCCCCTTTTTTCTAAAACCTCGAACCACTCTTCTATTTCCAGTCTCCACGAGACTTTGCCCGATGTCCATATTGTTCATGACAATATGTTGCCGTATAGTGTCTTCTAAAGTCTTTGGCTCATCGAATTTGATTCGGTTCTGGTATTCCTTGGGTAGCCCACTGATGAAGCATTGTGCCTTCACCTTCTCTGCTTTGATGTAGGGTACATATCTCAATAAGTTGAGGAAATTGTTGACATATTCCTCCATAGTAAGTTGTCCCAGTTTGAGTTCATAGAACTCTTTAGCCTTCTCGTCGAAATATCTTTCCGACAAATACTTCTTCCGAAATTACTTCTCAAACCGTTTCTAATACAGGTCCTCCTCGCAGACCCCTTTCATATTCTTAAGGTCTTCCCACCAGATGGAATCCTTTCCATTCAGATTGAAAGTGGCCACTCGGGCTTTCAAATTCTCTGAAAAATCATGGACTCTGAAATATTTATTCAGTCCAAGTAGCTAGGCCTCGGCTTCCTCTCCCTTCTTTATCTCACCGTCGAAAGGAGGGAGGTTTGGACTTTTTGAATTCCTCAAATTTATGACTCTTGGAAGTCTTTTGCTTCTTCTATTTTCTTTGAGAATAGGAACTGGTCCTATTGCTAGAAGAGCCTTCTGAATCGCCAGCTACCTTCTCAGTGGAATCGTCAAGCATTGGTCCTTTACCTCTAGGGTGGACCTTTGTTGACGTGCTTCTCTCAGTATGGCCATTGATACGACCATGATTCTGCATCTCAGGTTCATGCTGCATTTGTCGTTGTAGGTCGGATAAGATCTGCAGTAAAACTGCATTAATTTCGGTTTTCTTTTCTTGTTCTTTCATCATCCTTTCATTGTCGGCCTTGCAGCTTTGCAATTCAACCATGAGACTCCTCACAGTCTCGGCTAGGTCTGGAGGGTTTCCTATTGCTCTTCTTTCGTCAGACTCTTCACCTCTGTTATGGGAGCCTTCTCCCACCTCTTGGCGAGTAACCATACTCTACATCTATAGATTCCCGTGGCTGATCATCCTCTAGAGTGAAAAAGACAACGTTGGTTATTAGTCAAGAGTTAAATTCATTTTTATAATTTGCGCATAAATTCATAATTCTTTCACATGCATACATAGTCAGGTTCCCATTTTCCAAGTTTTTAATCCTGGACAAGAGGGTTAAGTTAGGGGAGTTACTCCTCATAGGAGTGCTTTGAACGAAGCTTATGTGCATCTCGTTCATGAGCCCAATTAGGCCGAGTGTTGTAACCACGCTCTGATACCACTTTGTAACATACCCACTACCTAAAATCGAACTATTTCATTTTTATTTTTTTTCTCAATGAAGAGACTCCCTGGAGCTTGCAGCAGCGAAATGCCAATCCCGATCCAATGGTCTTTCATTTACCTACACGACTCTCTACACATAACCGCGGTCTTTCCCTGATGACAATTCCAGGTTTTTGGGGTTTCGTCCTTTCTGATGTCGAGGGTTCTTATGTTCTTGATTTCCTCGATCTCTGATGAGTTCTCTCTTCCGGCCTTAGCCACTCTTGGCTATGCCCTCTGGTCCATATGACCACTCATGCATAAGACCACAACCTTATCCTTCTTTCAGGGTTTTGGACTCCAAATTCCCGACGCACTCTAGTTCTCGCTAGCCCTCTAGGCTAAGCTCTTTGATCCACGTGACCTTTATCTCATGAGACCACAACCTTGTCCCCCATCGGGGTTTCAGACTTTCCAATGTCAAAATGCAAACGTCCTCAGGACTTGCAATTCCTCGAATCCCGACACACCCTTTTACGCGCTAGCTCTCCTGGCTAGGCTCCTAGCCCATATCACCACTATCCCCATGACCGTCGTCTTATCCCTCGTCGGGGCTACGGGGTTTCAATGCCAAAATGCATTGGCTCACGGGATTCCTGATCCTTCGAATCCCGACTTCCTGTTATGCTAACAGCTGGACCCTACAATGGCACTTCCCACTTCTATGATATGTTGACAGCTGGCTCCCACTCATTGGGGTTTCGAGCTTCGCAATTCCAAAATGCATAAACAAATTGTCACCAATATTTTCGATATCCCGATGACCCAAACGCTGATCAACAACTTCCTGTTGGGACTTTCCCCGACGACGCCGATTGCTGCCACGCGTCCTCCTCTGATGGACGGTCCCGATTTCTCTAGGATTTCGAGACTTGTGATGTCCCAATTCTCATGGCCTCAGGAATTATGATTTCCCAATGCTGAATATCCCGACTCTCTACGGATTTCTAACACCTGTCTCCCCAAACAGACGGCTTAGATTTTTCCGGGGTTTTCACTTCGGACTTCCCCACTCTCTTGTCCACGGGAATGTCGATATCCTGACTCCCGATAGTAAACCTCGATCTCCGCCACGTGTATCCTCAAACGGACGGTCCAGATCTTCTCGACGTTTCGAGACTTGAAGTGTCTTGATTTTCTTGTCCTCGAGAATTCCGATATTCAATGGCTGGAATCCCGATGGTAACCCTCGTGCAGCTCCTGTCCGATCCGACGGCTGACGGGTATCTGTTCGAGATCTGTCGATTCATATTTCTTTGTTCTTCTACGCTTAGTCCAGAGGATAAAATATGCGCGCCTTCTCTCGATCCAACAGATGACGGGTATCTATGGGAACATCCGACGGCTGCTGTGCTCTCCTGAGATTTGGGAACTTTCTTCCTGTTCTTGGAAGAAATTCAACTTCTTAAAGGTCTCAACCTTTTCTTTCTTTCTCTTCTCTTGCGGCTCTCCGACTCTGAGCTTTGTCGTGCGTATGAAAAACGTTGTTCCTCCTGAGATTTTTCTCCCGAATCCTCAAAGGATTCCTTGACTTTTACACTCCTTGTAGAGCCCTCACATGCGAAGTGTTATCTATCCTGAGCTTCTGCAAGTACTCATAGCCCTAAGGGATTTTATCTTTCTCCCCTTCTCCCTCAAATGAAGAATGTATTGGGATGCCCTCCTGGCTATCCTCTGCCTTAAGCAACCTCTTTTTTATACAAGGGTGTTCTCGAGCTCTCTCTGGCTCTTCTCAAACTTCTACTCAACTACACTACTCTCTGGACGTGGAAAAACCAACGGTCCAGATACTTCTACATACCTGGGGATCTACGGTCCCAATTTCCTCACTATTCACAAATATAGAGGAAAAAGGGGCAAGGCACGTAACGCCCTTCTTTCTTTCATCAATCTAACGGTCGTGAATGAACACAGATCTTCCGACGGGACCTCATCCGTTGATTCGTTACTTATCCCTGCGCTGCTACTTCAGAATTTTAAGAGGGTCATTCTTCCTCATACAGGGTTATTAAGAATTGCCCATTCAAGTCCTTTTTCCAGGTTCTTGGTAAACCTTTCTAAGGAGGGAATCTCTGTGAGGAGATCTATACTGGGGCATTCCCAGAGACAGATCAGGGTAAACAGCTTCCTGAGAATGGGCTGGAAGCCTAACTTAGTTCAACCTAAGCATAATTAGATTCAATTATCAATGTAAGTCATGCATGGCTTCCTCTGTTATAAGCATATGTCTATTAATTCTTATCAAAACACTGCACAGACATTCTTACACTGAAATCGTTCACAATTTCACAGTTCTATGAGCATATATATATATCAGTATATGAATTTCCAGATGCAATACGTAAAACACTTATCATAAATAACCCCAGAAGTGGGTACAACTGCTGAGAGGGGTGCTCGTTTCCACCCAACCGTAGGCGTAGCGACTCCCAACAGATTTACCACTAGCCACCCCTGAGCTGAGACCACGATGCTCTGAGACTGCGTCTCTCTGTCTTCCAGTGACCAGGAGCGAAGGTGGCAATCCTTCCTCTCTGCTATCACTCACTCTGCGTAATGCCAGAGTTCCCCTAACGTCTGCCCCTACAATCGCTTCTACCATACGCCTTATCCTCTTGTGAGGTTGCGTGTGGCATGATTTCCCTCACGCAGATTAGGCCTGACGGCTCTACGGATGAGCGGTTCACCCTCCCATCCCTCATTAAGCCATCCGCCTACCAGCCTGCGAGACATTAAATTCGCGGCCAATGAGCTTCTTTTGGTTCTCCGGGCTAGTGGAGTCCAAATATGATGTTAATTCTTGGTGGAAGTTAATGCCACCTTTTCAGGTGCCCTCCACCGCCATCGTGGTCTCCTTTTTCTGCACATACCCTCTCAGTAGTTCTGCAATAAATTCAAAATGTTATTCACATTCATTGACCTTTTCCTCAAGGTCCATTTACATCACATATATATTTATGAGTTTGCCATAGTTCTTGCCCAGTCCATTTATATTTACAAGCTAGGGGAAACAGGGTGTTACATGCATAAGTAGGAAAGTCATCAAGAAATATAAACATATAAACATTTATGCATAAGGAGACAAGTCATATAAACATTCATTCATATTAATAACGATAGTCATCAAAATACAAGTCATAAATTTATACAATCAATTATTTTTTGTTTTTTGTTTTTTTGTTTTTTTTGTTTTTCTAAAAAAAACCACGAGTGGAATATCATCATCGTCGTATGGAAATGTGTTTCTTGCACCCTATACTAATTGTGTTGATTGGATTTCCATGCCCTCACATACATAATTTTGGTATGTCAATGAGCATGGCATGGAGGAAGCTCCAAATGGGCGTCAGCTGCAACAATGAAAAAAAGTCATATTGATATGCTAAAATATTATTGAAAGAACTATTTCATTATTTCGAATAACATTACAATATTTCTCTTTACCTTTCTATCTAGACACAACAACTAGTGTGTTCATTTCTTGCATCATTTGTTCCTCTTGCATTTCACCCTCATGAGCTACAAGATCTTCCATTGAAAGAAGAAACTTTATAAGTACATGCCAACAAATAAATATCTATAATCATAATAGATACTTCTATTTCTAAATCATACATACTTGAATGGCTAGTATTCTCCCCAATATCATGCGACAAGCGCTCCCCACTACCAAATGGTAGTTATTGAGTACTGCTACCCTCACTACTTCGGCTGTTTTCCTACTTAAAACAAAAATAAGCATTTAGTTATTGGTTATATAATCAATCATGAATAGATTTTACAAGTATACTACAATGACAACCTTATTGATTTTATTTACCTGCATTTGCATAATTGGGGAGATTGGCGTCTATCCCAAGATTTTTCGATATTCAACTACAATTTGAAAACCAAACTTGAAACCAAGATTTAGGTCTTCCTCAGTGGTAGCGGATTTGAACGTATTTCCCTACAATGCATAACATCATTAAAATTGCTTGTAATAAAACAATTATTTGTTTGCTACTGTTAAATAAATATTCTCCACAATTAATAATTTAATTATTACGATTCATGCTCTTATTTTTCTATAGCCACCTTGGCCCATTTTATGTTTCTTGTGATTTTACATTCTAGCCTTTGTTTCTTTGGAGGTGTTGGGCAGCCTATGAAAATTTTGAAATATGTTATATGTCACAATTGTTATTTAAAAAAAAATTCAACATATTTCACTAAAAATATGATATGTGTCATACCTTTCTTTACCAGGCCATGGTTCTTTTCCTTGTATTTTTAGAAAATTTTCCTTTGCATCCTTTATCAATTCCTTCCACTCTTTCTCTGAAACCATGGGAGGGTGCTCATACTTGAGGTTTTCTTCCAATCTTTGCCTATATTGGGCCCTGGTATATTTCAAACTCTCGATAGCTAACTTGGTGACCACTTTTTTGTTTAATGTATTTTCAAACAAGTTTAACATATGGCTTATCAATTCATCTTTCAAATTTCTATCTTAGCCATTCCACCTTGTGCAAATCATGGGGCCAAAAATATCTAATGCCTTTTCATTCAATTTTCTATAGTATACATTATTTCCTGCAAAAACGTTATCATCATTAATTTAAAATAATTTCAACATATGTGTATTTCAATCACATGATAAAAAAAATCAATCAATTAATAAATACCTGCAATCTTTTGTATCTTTATTGGAACACAGTCATCATCCACTAGAAAGGTGACATCTAATGTTCCTATTCTTTTCATCCATGCTACTGTAGGATAAGCTTCCTCACAATAAACACTAGGTTCATCTCCAACATCATGTGGAGTCCTAGTGTTTGTATGGCGCTGCTCGAGCATGTCATGCTGCTCAAAATCGATATGCTCATCATTTGATTCGAGGCCAACCTCAGGAGATTCAAAAAGCCTCACTGGTATGCTATGTCGACACTGTGGTCACATTGGAACATCATTGTTAGGATATTTAGACACTTAGGAGTTATTTAAGATCTACTTGGTCTAATGTGTCATTAGGTAAAAGTGTGTTTCTTTAGTATGCACTAGTATGCATTTGTAGTTAAGAAATCTGATGATTATGATATGTTCCGGACATAGAGTGAGTCAAAAATTCATATTCTCCTCGATATTAGCAGCCATTGATCGGTGGATTAACATCTGATTGGTCCATGATCTATATTTAAAGAGCATGGAGGGTCATTTTTTGATGATCAAATGTGAGAAACTATGTTGTAAAATATCTTTGTAATTTTTTTCTTTTGCATTAATAAACTTCTCCAAGTGGCCTCATTGGTTGGGGTTGTGGATGTTTCCCTGTAGGGGTTTTACCATGTCAAAAGATTTGTGTATTGATATTTGATCTAGTTGTGTGAGTTTTTACTGAAGGTGTTCATCCTCTGTTGGAATAACTGTGTTGTGGAACATAGTATCAGAGCCTGTTTGAATCCCTCTCCTGTTGTAGATCGAGATCGTGAAGTCAAGTTGCCTCATATTTGTTTTCTACTATTTCCATACATTTCTATGTTGAGAGGACTATTCCATTATGTCCAAAGCGCTCATTTCAGTCAAGAATTTGTTTCATTTCACTCAAAAAGTTTTTTTTTTCCAAGATATATCCATTTCAGTTAGATCTAGAGGTATAAAGCCTGAATACGCCCTTTAAAAAAAATCATAGTATTATTTCAGTTTTATATTGTTTGTTTCTAGGTTGCTACTATTTTAGATCCGTGTATGCTCTTTTCCCCACACTCTATACAATCTCGAAAAATATGAAATCAATAGGAAAATGTGCATTGTATGGGTAAGCTAACTAAGATCTAACCCTTGTTGTCATCGGGAAGAAAATTTGTTTTCTTATGTGATTTTTTTTTTATGAGCATGTTCTCTAAGGCCATCTTCAACAACAACAACAACAACAAAAAAAAACAACAATCCTCCTACTAAACAATACAATATGTTTTGTTAGACCAATTGATTAAAAGTTGTCTTATTAAGTAAGAGGTCTTGAGTTCAAGTCTCTCATTTTGTTACTTTTTTTTTAAAGTTCATGCTCCGTTGTAAAGTGTATTTCACTTCAAATATAAAAGTGAATAAGTATAAACACCTTTAATATTTTATTTTAGAGTTATTTATTTTGCATGCAACTTTCTTTTATAAAGTAACTTCATTGTAAAAGTGATCCCCACTTATTTTTATACAAGTGGGTCACTTCATAAAGAAATTTACACAACCACGTGGTCATTTGGTTACTGTTTATGAATTTTTTTAAAAGGGCATAACTGCAAGATACCAGATATATAAAATATGCAGAACAGAAACGAAATGCTAGAAATGATAGAATAACAGTAAAATATCCAGCATAATCTTCACAATACACAGAAATGATATACGAAATAGCAACAGAAATAACACTTTGAATCAGA
>ML789459.1:229766-241189 GCA_009831015.1 Picea engelmannii
CCCCCCCCCCCCCCCCCCATGATGGTCACTCATTTCAAGGGGATGAATCCGTCCTCTTTTCATAATGGTATGCAAAATTACGACACTCAGTCCATGCCTTGGGTCTCTAATCATTTTCTTATTGATATGCATTCACCTTTTCAATCCTCTCCCTAGCCCACTTATATGAATCCTAGCGTTGGATCTGAGGGAACCATGGCCCCACTGCCTACATCTTCATTTTATATAAGTCATATCCCTCAACCATCTTTCACAATGGGAGGTTGGAACCTCCCCTCTTATGTATCCAGTCCTATCTATGCTCTTTCGAGAGCCAATACTCAAATGGGTGCTTATTCTACTTATTACACCCCCTCCGTGTATCCTTCTTCTTCCATACTCATTCCTTCGAACACTTTTTCCATGGCGGGTCCTCGTATATCCTCTATCATTTCATATGGGGAGAATCAGTTTTACAATTCGGGATACCCATTTTATGGAACCCCTTCACAAGGGGACAACATATATCCTCACTTGAATAGTCCTTATCATACTTCCTTCTCTTCACAAACTTCAGTGACGATGCTTGTACAAACCTCTTTGGATTAGTTATGTGGAGGATACTACCTTTCCGGAGAGGGACAGGGAGTAAACCAGGACCCTTCCTGGCCTGCAATGTTTCAAAGCCAGTCTTTCCCTAGACCTTGGTATCAAATTTCACAACCTACCGCTACTCCAGTCACTACCAATTATACTGGAGCTCCATCCCCAAACTCTTCTAGTCATGTTGGAGATGATTCGACGACCTCTGCAAGTCATGTTGACGAATCGCACCCAACTATTTCTATTCATGCTAGGGGCATCACTCTAGTCACCACGAGTCATATCAATATCACGTCTCCAACCTCTATACATCATGTGGGAGATGAATATCTCGCCTCTTCCAGTCACGTTGAGAGCATGTCACCAGCCATTGTGAATGATGTTGGGGGCATTGAGAAAACTAGACATCCCAGAAGTAAGCCTAAATTCCTTTGCAGGACATGCGAAGGAAGTCACCTTACTCATTTGTGTCATGTTACTACTGATATACTTGAAGCGTGGGGCTCACCTAAGGGCCATTCGGATTCTGAGGCGTTAATGGTTTCCTCGCACTCTGTTTCTCCTTTGATTGACATGTCATTCTTGTTGCTACAATTTTCTCCTAACCATACCCCCATCATCGAGGGTGATGGATCATTTACCCCTGTCATCCTGCATCCTCTTCAACCTAGAATTGAAGAAGTGGTAATACTAGTGAAATCTCTGGTCAATACAACTCTCTTTCTAGAGGGTGATGCATCCTTTAATCATCTCATAATCATCCCTGACAATGATCCTTATAAACACAAGAGAGTTTTTCTCTCCCCAAGTACTCTCCCTCCAAGTCCTGAGGAATTTCCCTTTGATTGGGATGGTCTTGTGGGGTATACAATGCCCTCACCTATGTATTTTTTGGTGAGATACATTATCATATATATCATGGAGATGATATAATCCACTAGTGATTTATCCTCCTCGACTTGGCAAGATTTAAGATTTCCTAACCTTATTTCATCCATTCGTAAGATACTAACATTCCACAGAAGTCCAACACGAGAGCCTTGGCCTCCCCCACGACATGCCCCCTAGAAACCTCTTAGCAAGTCTGAGTTAATCTCTTTTCTGACTCGTTCAAAAAGAGAAACGATTTTTGAGTGATTTGTCCCTTTTGCATTGGTTATGTTGGACTTGAAAGGTCACGATTCTTAG
This sequence comes from Picea engelmannii, assembly GCA_009831015.1. Taxonomy (NCBI): domain Eukaryota; kingdom Viridiplantae; phylum Streptophyta; class Pinopsida; order Pinales; family Pinaceae; genus Picea; species Picea engelmannii. The sequence goes on from ML789459.1 coordinate 231,537, forward strand.
TTAATCTCTTTTCCAACTCGTTTTCAAAAAGAGAAAATATTTTTGAGTGAACTTGTCTCTTTCACACTAGTAAATTGGATTTGAAAGGACGACTATTTGGCACAATTTTATCCATTTTTCACACCAAATAGACTAAATGTCATAAAAAGGGACATGCTTTGGCATTAAGTTGTGATTGCATCACATTCCCTTGCTTGCAGTATTGAGTCTATAGTTGATTCTCTCTTTGCGTTATAAACCATTTTCCTCAGTAGTTTTTTCATCCTCAACCAAGTAGAGCCTCATTTATATCCTTCGCAATTTGACACCCTATACCTAGGAGGGAACATTCCCTCGAGTGTCCATCTCCTGCATGCATATCCTTGCATTGAGCATAGGTACATTCCACTACTGGAACTAGTTTTGCTTACTTGCGACACTTATTTCCTCCTTTGTATCATAGAATTCATTTGTCTATGAAAAAACAAAAAAAAGACGAGCGGGAAGGGAGTATGATCTTATGTTGGAAACAATCGTGTTTCCTTTGAACAGAGCACAAAGTTATTGAGTCAACTTGTCACCATATTTTTGGGTTTATCATGGCCTTATGAAGCTGTGCTCGTTACAGAGTCTTCTCTATCGAATAAATACTCTTCTAGTCCCTATGGAGAATATCATTGATGCCTCCTACGTCTCATGGTTTCATCATCAAGAAAATGTTGCTAGAGTCTTCCATATGTCTCATGCTCTTGTTAAAAGGATGTCTATCAACCTATGTTTTCCATTCCTTATATCTCTTGACTTTGCATGTTGGCCATACCATTAGTTTGTCTCATAATCACATGATATTGTAGTCCTATCATGCACCATGGTCCTACTTTCATCATTAGTAGGTAACCTTGAACCCAACAGTCGACCTTTCATCATCGGTCATTAACTGGGTGGTTTCCCTTGTCTTCGACGATAAGACATCTATTCACACATTGGGATTCATGTAGTGTCTTGGATTCCATTAGCCTTATTGGTGGTTTCCTTGCCTTTGTCAATAGTTTTCCTCATTGGTTGTTATTCAAAGGGTCTTTGTTGTGTACCTCTTGCACTGAGCACATGCGAAAGACGCATAGGTTCATTTGTTCATGAACATGTTCTTTGTCTAATTTCCTCCAAATCATGAAGCTCTTGCTTTGTACCTTGTGCTGACTAATGAGAGATGCCTCAATGCTCTCCTTTTAGTGGGTCTCCTTCGATCGATTTCAACTCATCTATTCTGGAAATGGGACCTAGAGTCTTATGAGTACCTTGAGGGTTGCAGTCATTAGTGGCAGGTTCTCTCATCATCGAAAAATTGGGAATACCTCAATGTCTCCTAATCGATGGATTCTTTAGGTGTTCAACATTGAATCCTTTATTCACACTTGTAAGAATGTACTCAGTGCCTTGATACCTACTTTCATTATCGGTATGTTATCTCACATTTGTTAATGGTATACCTCAATAACCAGTATTCAAATGATGTCTCATTGTGTTCGACCTCAACTCCTTTATTCACATGATGTAGACTTGCACCCTTGGTGGATTATGTAGAAGACTTGAAGACATCATTATGAGGTCGCAGCTTTCCTGAGCTATTTCTTCCTTTTCATTGGACCAATACCTATGTTACTTCAGTAATCATGGGAGATCAGATTATACTCCATTGTATACATATATCTTCAACTTTGTTTTTATACTAGTTCTACTGGGCCTTGTTCATGACTATGACATCCTTTGGCATGTAACCACATTTTTATTTTCCTATGCATGACCACAGTCAGTTGTTTGGTATATTTTCACATGGATCTGCAGTGTCATTCAAATTGGCATCCATGTATGCAAAGTCAATGTAGAATGTAATGAGCAACTAGTTCGTCCAAGTGGATCCCCATCACTCAACTTCTGGGTTTTTTATAATGTATTTTGGCCATTTCATATACTCCTCTGATCTCACACATTATGCGGGGGCATCTATTATAGCAAGATTTTCCTCACCCTATGCAATCCTGAACAAATGTCCCTTTTCCATTTTCCCATGCAAACTTATCATCCCTATTTGTAAATCCCATAGCCAAAAAAGCATATCTTTCCACATGTACACACCTTTCCTACTATACAACATGTGTATACACAGGCTACACCACTACAACCCACGTACATCAGAATTTGTGCCAAAAAATGAGAATTAATGTCAGGTTTCCATGTCATGACAGGAGATCTATGATCCTTCACCTTCCATATACTGGAAACATTCTGACTTGGCCCTTCAGTTCCATTTGAAGGCTATAAATGGGCCAATTGTGAGCTATGCAAAAGATTAGAAAAAATTCAACTTTGAGAGCAAAGTTACTCTGGAGAAAGTATTTACTTCATAGGGAGTCTACATCCCTTTGTCCTTTAAGTCTGAACACAATGTTCCACCCCCAAGATATTTCCTTTATTTGATTGAGAAATTCATTGCCTCTCTTCTATGAGCTTGCCTTTGGTGGAGGGTTTAAGTGGTGGAGGCCCAGCTAGAAGGAACTTAGTTTCTCAGTTCTGAACCGTGTCGACACGAAAGTCTATAACATTTTCACTTATGTTCTTCATATATTAATGGAAATACTCTTTTCCCGTCCAATTGATATCTTGCAAATATTTGAATTTTTACTCCATGGGCGTATTTGTCATGTTTATTAATGGATTATGCTATTGAATGTGATAACATCATATAATATCACCATATGCTTGCTTTGCTTGGTTGTTGAGGACTAGTTGCAGGTATATTTCTTTGGGTCATGTTCTCAATGGTGGACTTCATCGAACGTCTAGATGAGGTAAGCCTTTTATCTTGTCTTGCTAGCATATTTGTTTACATATAATACTTGAGAAGAGATTTGATTTCTGCAGTCATTTCTGTCAGTTGTGGTTTACCCTAGCCATAGATTGATTTTCCCTCGTAACAGAAGATGGCATATTTATAAGCAACGATGAAGAAGAAAAACATCAATATTGAATGTACTACTACTACTACTTCTTCTTCTTCTCATGGACATGCAATTTCTTCTTCTGGTTTCTCCTTCAATGAAACTTCTACTTCTTCTTCTTATGAGTGGATTATTGATTCTAGAGCATCTTATCATATGGATAAGGATGAAGACATATTTTTTTCTCTAAATGAATTTAACACCAAGAAAATATTTGTTGGTGATGATAGATCTCTTAGTGTTGTAGGATCTAGAATAGTTCAAGTAGATAATGGTCATTTCAATGATGTATTATGTGTTCCAAGTCTTTTTTCTAACCTTCTATTAGTATATCAAATCACTCATTCGGGTGAAGGTAAAACCGTAGAGTTTTCACCTCACCAAGTTGTAATCAAGGATTTAAAATATCTTAAGCATGTTTTTGCAACTCAAAATGCTAATGATATTACCAGGTTGTACAAGTTTGAAAACTTTGGGTCATCATATTTTTCATCATTTTTTGTTGCTTATAGTGATGACTTGAGAAAACTTTGGCATGAGTGGTTTGGTCATCTAAACTATCTCTCATTGAAACAACTATGTAATCAACATATGGTGATTGTTATTCCTCTTGTATCATGCAGATATGGTGTTTGTGATGTTTGTGTTCTCGAAAAACATCATCGAGACTATTTTGACAAACGTGCCTCTTGGCATGCCTTAGGCCCTTTGCAGCTTGTTCAAAATGACTTGTGTGGTCCACTTTCTTTTTCTTTTTTTCCTAGGTGCAAGTATTTATTAAATTTTATGGATGAATTTTCTAGATGTACTTGGGTTTACTTATTAAAACTTAAGAGAATTTTTTTTGACAAGTTTCTTCCCTACATGGCCCTTTTAGAAAAAAAATCTGGACATCAAATTCAAAGGTTAAGAACAAATAATGTTGGTGAATATGTGAAAAATATTTTACAAGTTACTCCACTACACAGGGCATCCAAATGCAACACATTATTCCATATACACCACATCAAAATGGTGTTTCTGAGAGAAAGAGCCACACAGTAAAACAAATGGCTAATTATATGATCCAATCTAAGGGATTAAGTCTAAAGTATTGGGAGGACGCCATCAACTGTGAAAATTACATAGTCAATCACACTCTCACAAAGGCTCTTAAAAATATAACACTGAGAGAATCTTGGACTAAAATTAAACCATATGTAATTCACTTCCGTGTATTTGGATGTATAGCATGGGCTCATATTCCCGATGAGGAAAGGAAAGCATTGCATCCGAAAAGTGAGAAGTGTATATTTGTTGGTTATTTTGAAGATGTCAAAGGTTATAGACTTTTTCAAACACATTGTAATGAAATTATTATTAGAAGAGATGTTAAATTTGATGAAAATATCTTAGCATGTGAGCCTAATTTAGGGATTGTGCCTTCTTTGGCCTGCGAGCCATCTTCAATGTTTTTTCCTTCTTTTGTTCCTATTTTGGTTTCTTCTTCGGATGATTATAGTGTTGATACTGAGAGGGGGGCAAATCAGTATCAAGTACAATTTAAAAACTTTTCCAACTTATACTTCAACCAGATTATATATTCAATTATTTCCAATGAGCAATGAAAAATAGTAGAAGAGTTACACCAATACGTCACAATACACTATGCACAATATATGAGAAATGACCAATAATTATTGCTCAAGGGAAGTAATGACTACCAAAGGTAGCTATAGCTTCCAGATATAAAGGGAGGGATAAACCTCCAAAAGGAAGATAGAATCCTCCAATATCAAGAGAGGGTTGAGCTCTCCATCCTTGCCCCTTCCTTCCACCCAAGAATATATGAGATATAATAAAACTTTATATTAAATCATCATCATCAACTAACCATCGCATAGAACCACATAATTCTTCCTGAGACTTCTTCAACTTCTACAATTCTTCACTTCTTAGAATACTTTGATCCTGTAGATAATATAACTCAAGGTATTCTGTGAAACTCCTACAATTTTCACTCCTTGAATCCTCCCCAAAAATAAGTTGTAGAGAGAATGGTAGACCTTATTCAATTTTGGTTTATCAAGGAGAGAGAAATTGTACATAATACCCCACGCTCAATATTTAACATCAAATTCTGAAATCTGCACACAAGAAACTACAGCCCATACTCTTTCCAATTAAAATTTTCTCACTTCATTTGTATTCTCTATGAATTATTTATGATTGTTTTACCTGGAACACATGTTTATGACTAGCTTCAAGACTAGTCAAAAACCCTATCTTCCATAGAGTGTATCTCCAAAAGTATAGTGAATAAAGCGCTGAAATTTTTACCACTAGTACCTACATATGTCTTCTCAATACCATACCAATTTCACCATCTGAATCGTTATAGAAAACAAGTTATATAAAAAATGTTAAGATGATCTATAAATAACATACCTTAGAATGCATCACCAAAAGACTTCATCCTCCCTTAAAATCCAACCTTCTTTACTTCATATTTCCTATGAAATTCGACTTATATCTCTATGTTCATTAACAAACTTGTGTGTGTTGAAAAATGAATGTATAATGAGATTTATTTATACCATTTATGTCACTTCATTTTAAAATTAGGGCCGATCTGACACTTTCTTATTTTGTAATTATTTTCTTTAATTACCTTCAGGGACGACCTATGCTTTTGTCTTTAATTCACTTTGTCATCTTCAAAAATTCATTTCTCCTCAACCATGAGGATCCACGTGAAATGCCACCTACCAACAAAAACAACATGATGTATACTATCCATCCATGGGTGTTTTATATGCATGTGCATTGTACTTCATGTCCAAATACCTTCATCAATCTTGCAGTCCAAAACCGATTACTAAGGTTGACATCAATGACAACAACCAATATTCCAACAATCTTCCCATTTGTCATTGATGGCAACACTCATGCTCCCCCTTTCATCATGATCCCAATTTCTCTCCCCCTTTGACATCAATGGAAAAGGGTGGGTTTTATCCCCCTGATTTCAATGGCATAAGGTGACCTTCTTCTTTGGAGTTTCTCCCCCTAAACATGTGGCACTCAATAATACTTCATCCTTATTTTTGGCTTTGCGACTTTTTCTTCCTTGCAATCCTTTTGTGTGGATTCTGGCTTCTCTCTCTTCTTCATGTCTAGGATGTATATGTTTTTTGGTCTTCTTGTTGCAGTTGAAACCAATCTTCCTGAGTTATTTTATCTGATTTTACATTTTTGGGAGTCGAACGTAAGATTGTATCCTTTATCATATATTTTGTTGACACTGAGGAGATTATGCTTTAGATATTTAACCAATAGGACTTTTCCTACTTTTACATTTTCACTTCCAAGATTTATAGTTCCTTTTCCAAGTATTTCGGTAGATGAGTCATCTCCAAATGTAACATTTACACCCTTTTTCTTCAAGATGACAAATTTGCTTTGATCTCTGGTCATATGAGATGAGCACCCATTGTCTATGACCCATTCATCTTCTTATTTTCATTCATTAGCAACCAATTCTATTCAACATTTTTTGTTGTGTGGAATTTCTTTCCTTTTCCATGTTGTAGTTGGTATAGGGACATTTGGCATAGGATTCTCTTCTTCATCTCTCTGCAATCTTGTGCTTTGTGACCAAGATTATTGCACTTGTAGCATACAATAGTTTGATCCATTAATGGGTCAAATGGATTATAATTTATGTTGACAGGTCTACGAATATTTCCATATCTACTATTTGCACCATTCATGTAGCTTGTTTAGTTATTCCTTTCATTGATTGTACAATTGATTTCCTTCTATACAGAATTTCCACAAGTATAACAATGTCCAAGAAAGAAAGTTTGATACCTAGGAGTAAGTGATCTTCTTTGTGGTGTGGTCCATCTAGGTTCACGATATATTCTTCTATAGTTTCCTTCATAATGATTTCTTTCATACCCGATGGGAGAGGATCTTCTTGATGTCTCATTCCTTCTGAATTCTAGTCTTCTATCTTGTTGTTCAACATGTTCTGGAATCATTTTCATATTCCTTCTCTTGTTTTGTTGTCTTCAAACTGTCATTGTATCCTAGTCCTATCTTGTCATTTGGAGATCTTTGACTGTTAAGGATATCATCTCATTTTTCAGTGCTTTTTTCGAACTTCTTCAACTTGTCTATTGTTAATAGTAGCTCCCCTTTTGCGTGATCCAATTCTTCTTTCAATTTATCATAATTTTCTAATTGTTCCTTCAAGCTATCAATGACATTTTCAAGCTTGTAATTCTCTTCTTCACAACTACTCAATTCACCTTTTAGTATTATGTTTGTGTTTCTAATCTTGCTATTTTCAGTTTCAACATGCTTCAACTTTTCATGATTCTCATCTTCTTGTTCACTCTTTGCATTGTCTTCGTATCCAAAAAAGGAATCAAGGTTGGTTTCTTCATCTGAATCTTCTTCATAAATGATTTATTCTTCTTTATAACTCTTGTGATCATCATCTTGGGTTTCTTGAGTTATGAAGAGGAATTCTCCTCCACCATTATCTTGTTCATCACTGTCATCTGAGGAGATGTCATCATCCTTGGAGTAGAAGCTCTTTTTATTGTTGAGGCTTCTCTTTTTATAGTAGCAATTTTCAACAATATGTCCTATTCTACCGCAGTTAAAGCATTTGAGATGAGACTTACCTTTGTATCTTCCACTTCCTTCTGGAACCTTCTTACGAAATTTGTTATTTCTTCATCAAGGTCGTTATCCTTGTATTTTCTCTTATTTATGGATTTAAAGGTTGCTTTATTGTTTGGTTGGTCACTTTCTGTACCTGTTCTCATTTCATATGCTATAAGAGACCCATGTAATTCATACATTGTCATTTTGGTCAAGTCTCAAGTTTCTTCAATGGCGGAGACCTTAGTATCATACTTCAAGAGAAGTGATCTCAACACTTTTTGTAAAACCAAGGATTCATTGATATCTTCACCTAATCCTCTAATAGCATTAACAACTTCATCAACTCTAAGAAAATAGGTTGCAATATCTTCCTTTTCATCCATCTTCAAATTTTCAAATTTTGCTCTATGTCGTTGAAGCTTGACCTGCTTAACTTTTGGATCACCTTCATAGATACTCTTGAGCTTGTCCCATACCTCTTTAGCAGTGCTGCAACCCATCACTTTTCTAGCAATGGTTGGTTCCAGTGCTCCTAGAATAACATGTCTGGATTTTGAATTACAACTCATAAGCTTCTTCTCATTTGGATTGGTTGGAGAATTATTTGGGATTACATAGCCATTTACAACTGAGTATCGAATGTCTACTCCCAAATATGTTAGCTAATTTTTCACTCTATCACTCTAGTATGCATAATTTCTTCCATAAAATCTTTGAATCCCATTTGAAATGTGCTCATGGTCATCCATCTCTACTCAGGATTTTCCTTCCAGTGGTTAAACTGTTATGAAGGAAACCTACTCTGATACTAATTGTTGATACTTAGAACACATCACCAAATGACTTCAGATTTCCTCAGAATTTTGACTTATATCTCCTTGTTCATTAACAAACTTGTGTGTATTGAAAAATGAATGTATAATGAGATGCATTTATACTCTTTATGTCACTTCCTTTTAACTTTAGGTCCAACTTGACACTTTCTTGTTTTGTAATTATTTTCTTTAATTATGTTTAGGGACGACCTGTACTTCCTTCTTCAATTCACTTTGTCATCTTCAAAAAATCATTTCCCCTCAACCATGAGGGTCCATGTGATGTGTCGCCTACCACCAGAAACAACATGATGTATATTATCCATCCATGTGTTTTGTATATACATGTGCATTGTCCTGCATGTCCAAATACCTCCATCAATCTTGGGGTCCAAAACCAATGACTAGGGTTGACATCAATGACAACAACCAATCTTCCAACAAGAGGTATCCACAAAAGGAAGAAATTGTATGAGTGGAGTGAATTGTATGAAAGTGTCCATATAGGCTTTTGTACATGTACGTGGGTTTCAGTGGGAATTGTCGTGTATGTATGTGGGTCACAGTGTGAATAGTCATGTACGTATGTATGTTTCAGTGGGAATAGTCGTGTACATCTATATTGAGTTTTCTAGGCAAGTGCAAGTCCATACAGGCTGACAAGTGACATCGGCAAGTCGTACAACTGGTCTGTAGCAAATTTGTGAGAAGAATATATTTCCAAGATATTTGTTGAGGTTTTATTTTTCTTATTTGTATTATTGGAGGAAAAATTTGTTCTCATATTTTGGTGAAATTTTGATGCAGGAGCATCGCTCCACCTCAACATGTGTTAGTTGGATTTCATGCATGGTACGCATTTAAGGGAGGAGAGGCGTCGCCCTCTCATTTTTTCCTCGAGACTCCAAAGCACGATCCAAGCAATTAAGGAGGACAAGTTGGAGATAAGGTCGCCATTAATTGGTTGACGAAAAAATGGATCTGCATCCGATTTGGAGCAGATTTCCATCATTGTAATTTTCCCTTTTGATAGGCATTTTGAATGGTCATTTGACACCACTAGTTTATCTTGCGAGGGAATCTCGTTGATCCCCTATTGTATAAATTGTTGTATTGTTTCCAAGAAATGATGGTTGGTTGTAGGTTAGGTTGTGCTGGGTTGTAGGAGGTTAGCTAAGATTGGGTTTGTTGGCCAACTAAA
>ML789459.1:241194-304344 GCA_009831015.1 Picea engelmannii
GGGGGGTGAATCAGTTTTTACTGTACTTAAACAATTATGCCCATTTTAAACTCATTAACAAATACTCAACAATGATCACAATAATTCAGGGAAGTAAGAAATGGAGTATTCAACATCAATCACACACATGAAATACAGAGAGACGGATATTCCTGAGGAAACCTAGAAAGGGAGAAAACCTCTTCTTCTTGATATGATAAGTAGTCTTTAATTTCTATACATTATCATTCTTATGAGATCCAACTCCTTTTGAGGATACCACCTCTGTTTTACAAGCTGCAACTTGCTGAGAGAACCAACTCTTTGGTTTCTCTAGCACCCACTAAAAGGATGAACCAACACCCTAAGTGTTCCAGCATCAACTTCCAGTCACATAGGCACCAACATGTATAACAGAGAACAATAGTTCTCCCTTGCACCACCCTACCACCCTATTTTTTCTAGATGCAACCACATGGAAGCTAACACTCCCTGTGTTCAAGAACCCACTTGAAACTCTAAGGACAACAATCCTCCCTAGAACCTCCCTACCACCCTGATTATAAAAAATTTGCTTACTGAAATTTATTACAATGATACAATGTTTATCAATGGCATACCAGTCTCATCACTATTCTATAACACTGTTCTGTGATGCTTAAATCGGTTTCCTCCTTCTCCCTCACTTGTTCTTTCTGTTATTCAACATTTTATACTATGTGCACCATGTCCATTCTATGCGCTATGCCTCTTTTGTGTGTTTTAGTTGTTGTACACAACATGCTTCTACCAGCATGAATAACTCTCAACAGAAGCAACCATTTTTTCTTTGTTTTGTGTATATTTATCATGCCAGGTAATCTACCAGATCATACACCTAACTCTTCATTTTCTCTGGAGATCATGCTGAGTATGTTCTTCATCAGTGGCCATTATCCTAAGATTATTTGGCTTCTCTGGCAGTTACTTCGAGACTCTTCATCTCCTCTAGCGATCACCCTATAGATTCTCGCATTCTTTGGAAGATATAATCACTCCATTCTGGCAGTTACTGATAAAAAACTCCACGCTCTCATCCCTTTGGTGCCCTTTCCCTTCCTGAGAAAAACTTCCCAGTGGGCACTAGATTTTCTTGTTAAGCCCTTCCTTTCACGTGACCACCGACGATGACCAAACACCTATTCAAAAGGCACTTCCTGATCTCTCGAACTTTGAAGTGGAGCTTAGCGATGTGATAACACCTCCCTCGATATGACCTTCGACGATGAACTCATGTGACCACGTGATTGTGGGCGCGTCCAAATGTGGTGTAGAACAAACTATTTTTCACCCCACAATTTACCTCAATCCTCCACATGTCCTTTCTCCAAAACCATGGTTTCGATTGTAGCTCACCTTCAAATTTTTAAATTTCATGCATCTTTAATCCCCACAATGCGATGGGACCAATGATCTTATGATATTGATGGTGCTCTTGAGTGGACGGATCAGATTGGATAATTTATTTCACAGAAACAAATCAATGGTCAGATTTGATCCTTACACTCATCCTTTCATTTTTCAATATGACGGCTAGAACTTAATCAAACATTGAGATGGAAAGCTATTGGAACTTCACCCTTTGGAAATTCAGGATTTCAACTTTTCAAACTTACACTATCCTTCCATTGTACTATGAACAACGGTTGAGAATACACCTGAAGTGATCTTTCAGATCGGACGACTCGTGTCCTTGATGAGGTGGTTTGCTGATGTGGGCGAGACGTGTAGGCAGTGTAGTGGAGTGTGGAGGTAGAGTGCAGTAGTGGAGTGTGACATATAGCGGATAGTGGAGTGTGACGTCGGAGCGCAGAGGTGGTATGTATGAGTGGTTTGGTGGTTTACTCAGAGGGGGTGTTAGGAGGTAAGTGGTAATGAGCTAGGGGAGTCCAAGTTAACAGGAAGGTGACACATATGAGGGTCCCACATGGAAAATACCACTACCTCGGACCCCCCCCCCCCCCATGGTTAAAGGCAGAAAGGTCAGGGGGGGTCCGATATGCCCTGTTGACTGTAGATCTAAGTCCTCGATTCTCAGTCCCTGAGATTAGAATGTCCTTTTCCTAACTTATCTTGTCCTTCCACTTTAGAATGATCTGGCGACTAAAATTCACTTTGGATGATCCGATGGTCGAGAGTGTATTTCAACTCTCCGGATCTTTGGGCTTCGGGTATTTCAAATCTCAAACTTGAAATTCTTGAGGTGATATTTTTCCTAAGCTTAACCTCCTCACATCTTTATACCTAAAAGGAATTTTGTTCGTTTGATCAAGATCTTAGATCAACGGTTCGATCTGTCTGCGATGCAACTCTTATAGTTTATCCTATCCTTCCACTTAGAATGATCCAACGACTGACGAAAAATCACATAAATGAGATCTCATATCTTACCTCGCTTATCTTATCCTTCCACTCGAAAATGATTCGACGGCTGATGGGAATTCAGATTTGATCAGATGGCTGAAGGGTATTCGAATGATCGATATCTTAGATCTCAGCCCTTTCTTATCATGTTATTCCACTAATTAAATCCGACTATTGGTGGGTATTCCTCCTGATCTTATCCTCCTTGCAAATCCACTGGATCTAATGGTTGTTGGTCCTTTGTGCTTAGATCCAATGAATGGGATATGTTCCTCTCTTGTGCACTCGTTCCTCCTATGTGGAATCTCATCTAACGGTCCATATTTTTCACAGTATTCGATCCAACGGCTCCTGAGCTTCTGATTTCTCTAACTTATAAGGTTTTCTAAGTGTTCATAGGTCTCGACCTTTTCTCTGAATTCGAGTTTGTCTCTTGGACATCGTCTACACTTCTGGAAACTACTATCTCTTCTGATATTTATCGTCTCCTGCACTCTCAAGGTTTGGTTCATTGTTTTTCTTGCCATCAATGACAAGCACATAATTTATTATAACACATGCCAACAATATCCCCCTTTGGCATTGATGGAAACCCTAAAAGGTTGTGCCATTCTTCTTGGACCTCCAACTGTAGCATCCAGACCACTCAATTTCTTCCCCTTTAACATCAATGTCAAAGAAAACATGCTCCCCCTGAGTTGTTATAGCAATTTTCGGAGGTATCAAATATTCAACCAACACATGCTCCCCCTGACAGGATGGACTCTCTTAGGTTGATAATGGGGTCATGCCCAATTTCTGGCATAGATACTCAAAATGAGCTTTTGCATGCGATTTAGTGAAGATATCAACAATCTTATCTTTGTATGGAATATAATGAAAAGAAACAACAATTTTGGTCACCTATTGCCTCAAGAAGTGATACTTGATGGGTATATGCTTGGTCTTGGAGTGAAATACAAGATTCTTTGACACAATAATTGCACTAGTATTATCACAATGAATTGGGATCAGTGCAATATATTTTACCTCCAAGTCTGCAAGTGTCTGAATCATCCATAATACTTGGGTACAACAAGTGGTAGATGCAATGTACTCATCTTCTATAGTCGATAAGGAAATGGAACCTTTCTTCTTGCTCAACCATGCTACAAGGGAATCTCCTAAGAAGAATGAACCTCTACTCATTCTTTTACTTTCATCCATGCAGCTAGCCCAATCAACATATGAATAGATTGATAATTGAAAATTTTGATTCTTAGGATACCATAGGCCATAGTTCAATGTTCCTTTCAAATATTTGAATATTATTTTGATGGATATCAAATGACTCTGTTTAGGTGTAGAATGATACCTTCCTACCATTCCAACAACATGCATTATGTCTGGACGAGATGTTGTGATGTACAACAAGCTGCCTATCATAGATCTATATGAACTTTGATCAACATTAGGTGAGTCATCATCCTTTCTTAGCTTGCATCTAGTGACCATAGGTGTGCTCACAGGTGTAGAATCTTCCATTTGAAACCTTTTCAATATTTCTCTTAGATATTTCTCCTGAGAAAGAAATATTCCTTCAGACCTCTAAGTAATTTGAGACCAAGAAAAAATAATAGTTCCCCTATCATAGACATTTCAAATTCAAATGGCATGGAAGAAGAAAACCAGTTTACCAGTGAAGCATTATTACTTCTGAAGATGATGTCATCTACATAGACCAACACAATGAGAAAATCATTACCCTCTATTTTGATATATAGATTGTTGTCAATTGTTCCTCTCTTGAACCCTTTGTCTTGAAGATACTTATCCAGTCTGTAGTACCAGGCACGAGGAGCTTATTTCAACCCATATAAGTCTTTCTTTAGATTGCAGACAAAGTCAGGGTTATCTGATAGTTGGAAACCTTCTGGTTGTTCCATATAGACTTCTTCTTTTAGATATCCATTTAGAAAATATAACTTGACATCCATTTGATAGACTTTAAACTTCTTATGACAAGCATAGGCAAGAAACATTCTAATAGCTTCTAATCTTGCTACGGACGCAAATGTTTCATCAAAATCTCGTCCTTCTATTTGAGCATGTCCTTTACAAACCAATCTGGATTTATTCCTAACTATTTGTCCTTGCTCATTCATTTTATTCTTAGACACCCATTTGGAGCCAATTAGATTCTTATCTGACGGTCTAGGAACAATCTCCCAAGTATTGTTCTTCTCAATCTGATCCAGTTCCTCATTCATTGATTTTAACCAGTTTACATCTTCATTGGCTTCATTGAAGTTCTTGGGTTCTGCCATGGATATGAAGGCTATATGTGATTGCTTGGTGTCTTTGATTATCCTTCTCCTAGTTTGTACACCTTTGTCTTTCTCACCAATTATCTGACTTGCAGGATGATTCTTTTGAGTAATTCTGGAGGAAGGATTTGATGTTGCCTACTAATTTGAGTTTGCCTGAGAGTTTGCATCTCCATTTGACTCAGAGTCTTATTTTTCTGATCCTTGGACTTGTTCATATTCAACTTCAGCTATATCCTTTGTGGTTGACTCAATATTTCTCACCTCTCTTACTGGGATTCCTTCATCAACTTTTATGTCAATACAATCAACCAATTTATGCAGCCTCTTATTATAGCATCTGTATCCTTTGTTGTTTGTAGCATATCCTAAGAATATGCCTTCACCACCCTTGTCATCATACTTTCCAAGGTTTTCATTATTATTCTTTATGTAGCACTTACTCCCAAAGACTTTGAAGTGTTTGATTGAAGCAGGTCTTCCATACCACAGTTCCTAAGGTGTCTTGTCACTGTGTGGTATGAGGTGAGATTTGTTAAGAATATGGATTGTTGTGTGTATTTATTCTACCCAGTAGGTTTGACCAATGTTCTTCTCATTCATCATTGACCTGACCATTTGTTGAATTGTTTTGTTTTTCCTCTCAACTACTCCATTTTGTTGTGGAGTTCCTGGGATTGTGTATTCTCTTTTGATCCCATGTTTATCACATAATTCCTTGAAATTACTTGATATAAATTCTACTCCTTTGTCTAATCTTACAACCTTTAATCTGTTGCTTGTTTGATTATCATTTAAAGCCTTAAATATTTTAAATTTCTCAAATGCTTCATCTTTTTCTTTGAGAAAGGCAACCCAAGTGAGTTTGGAGTAATCATCAATGATCAACATGAATTAGTTTTCCTTCCATGTGCCTTCTTGTCTTGATGGTCCACATAAATCCATATGAACTAATTGGAGTGGTTTCTCTGTTGAAGTAGAGCTCTTGGATTTAAACTCTGTTCTGGTTAGCTTTCCTACTTGGCAGGGTTTGCACATAGAATCTTATGGCTTTGATATTCTCAGAAGATATTTTACTGCCTCAATATTTTTGAGTTTGATTAAGTGGTCAAAGTTTAGATGTCCAAGTCTCCTGTGCCATAATCATATTTCATCATTTTTTCTTAGATGACACTCTTCTCTATGTTATTTCAGCACATATATATTATTATCTATCCTTATGCCTTTAGCCACCACTTGTCCTGAGTTTACAGACTTTATCTTACAATCTTTAGAAGTGAACACCACTTCACATCCTCTATCACACATTTGACTTACACTGAGAAAATTATGTTTCAACCCATCTACAAGCAGAACATCATGGGCTTTTCCTTTACCATTAGTCAAACTCACCATCCCTTTACCCTTGATTTTACCTAGTTCATCATTTCCAAAGGTCACATTTCCTGTTTTTCTTTTATTTATAGACAGAAACTTATCCTTGTCTCCAGTCATGTTCTTGGAACATCCACTATCTATATACCAGGGGTGTTTTTGTTTTTGATTTGAAAGTACTAGACCACATGTTTCACTATATTTCTTTTTCCAAGTGATGGAATTTTTGGCTAAGGGTTTTATCCTTGGATCTGCTTTGTAATTCTTCAGATGGCAGCTTGTAGCTTTGTGCCCAAAGTTATGACAGTTATAGAATTCAAGCTCATTGTTCAATAGGTCAAAGTGATTGGTGCAACTTTGTCTACTCATTGGCTATTTAGTTTTGTGTTTCAAAGATTGCTTATTTCTTGATCTCCTCAGTTGCATGTCTCTAAACTTAATTTGAAAATTTGCAATCTTATGACCAAAATTAGAGTAGTAAAAACATTAACCATGGAAGAAATTTTGGTACCTGGAGGATAGCCTTATTCTTGGAATTTGTTGATCCATCTTCTGATATCTTTGTTTTCTATCAGGGATCATCTTGTCTTTATTAGTTTTTGGTGGTGGATTACTCACATGGTTTGATTGTCTGCTGACTTGGAACTTGATCATTTTTACTGGCTCTTTGCTGCTTGAACCACTTACATAGCCTAAACCAGTCTTCAACAAAGGATATCTTTGTTTTCTCAAAATGCCATTTATTTATGTAGAGGCTTTAATGCTTGGAAGATTTTGGACATATAATGCTTTAAACTTCTCAATCTCTTTCTTGTTTTTTACTACCTCTTCTTCCAAGGCTTCACATCTTGAATTATTCTCTGATAAGTGTTGTTTCAAACTTTCCTCTATTTTCTTTGCCTATTCTAACTCCACTTTTAGCAAGGCAAAGTCCTCATCAGGTTTTTTATTGTCTTTCTCAAACTGTATCAACAATTGTTTTTTATTTTTCTTCTTAAATCCGAGTCTAGCAATTTCTTCTAGGGAACTGATCAGTTCTCCTTCCTAGTCAACCACAACTTCTTCATCATTTACATCACTTCCTTTTCTTTTATTATCATAATCCTCTTTTTCCATAAGCATAAATTCATTAACCTTATCTTCATAAGAATAATCATTATCTGTGTCTCCTGAAGAGTCATCATTGTTTACACATAAACTTTTCTTTTTACCAAATCTCTTGGATTTTCACTTCTCTTCACCTTCAGAGTTCTGGTCCTTCTTCTTGTGTGCACACTTAGATGCAAAGTGACTTATCTTTCCATAGTTAAAACATTTGAAGAGAAAATTTCCTTGGTACTTGCCTGATCCTTTCTTTAGTCTTCTCACAAATTTTCCTTCAAATTCATCAGGCTCAGAATCCTCATTCTTATATTCTTTAAATGATGATTCTATAGAGGTGGGTTTATCCTTACTAATCCTAATTTCATAAGCAACTAGAGTTCCTAGAAGTTTATCAATAGACAAAGTCTTAAGATCATTCGATTATTCCATTGCGGAAACGTTGGATTAAATCTATTTGGTAGAAATCTTAAAATATTCTAAACTAAAAATACGTCTTCAATCTTCTCACCAATACCCTTCATGGCATTCATTATCTCCTCAACTCTTAAGAAAATTTTATTAACTGTTTCATCCTCATTCATCTTTAGTTGTTCAAACTGTAATCTATAGGTTTGAAGCTAGGCATTCTTTACCTTCTCATAACCTTCATAACTGCTAATGAGTTTGTCCCACATTGCTTTGGCAGATTCTAAGTGCATAAATTTTACAAATTCTTCTTCTACAAGCCCAATCAGAATAACATTCATAGCCTTACCATTGACGCTAAATTCTAGCTTGTCATCCTTATTAGCTAGTACAACTAGCTTTACATAACCAGTCTCTACCACATCCCAGACATCTACACCTAAATCCATTATGTAGGTTCTCATCGTAACTTTCCAGAAGCCAAAGTTTGTTCAATTGAACAGGGGGGCCTTATTGGTTGAAGTTCCTTAATGAATTGTCATGTTTAATCTTACTGATCTACCTTTAAATAAAATGAACCTAATCTGATACCAATTGTTGAACAAATGAGAGGGGGGGGTGAATCGGTTGTTACTGTGCTTAAACAATTATGCCCATTTTAAACTCATTACCAAACACTCAAGGATAATCACTATAATTCAGGGAAGTAAGAAATGGAGTATTCAACATCAATCACACACATGAAATACATAGAGATAGATATTCCTGAGGAAACCCATAAAGGTAGAAAACCTCTTCTTCTTGATATGATAAGTAGTCTTTAATTTATGTACATTATCATTCTTATGAGCTCCAACTCCTTTTGAGGCTACCACATCTATTTTACAAGCTGCAACTTACTAAGAGAACCAACTTTCTGGTTTCTCTAGAACCCACTAGAAGGAAGCACCAACTCCTTGAGTGTTCCAACACCAACTGGATGGATGCATCAACTTCCAATCACACAGGCACCAACCTGTATAAAAGAGAACAATATTTCTCCCTTGCACCACCCTACCACCCTGGTTTTTCTAGATGCAACTAGATGGAAGCTACAACTACCTATGTTCAAGAACCCACTTGAAAATGTGAGGACAATAATCCACCCTAGCACCTCCCTACCACCCTGAATATAAAAACTTCGCTTACTAAAATTTATTATAGTGATACAATGTTCATCCATCTCTTACTAGTATCATCATTGTTCTACTACACTTCTCTGCTCTACCTGCATCAGTGTCCTCCTGCTCCCTCACTTGTGCTTTATATTCTTCAACATTTTATACTTTGTGCACCATGTCCATTTTATGTGCTATGCCTCTTCTCTGCATTTCATCTATTGTACATGACATGCTTCTAACCACATGAATAACTCTCAACAAAAGAAACCATCTTTTCTTTTTCCTGTGTATATTTATCATGGCAAGTCCTCTGCTAGATCATACACCTAACTCTTTGTTCTCTCTGGCGATCATACTGAGTTTGTTCTTCATCAGTGGTCATTATCTTGAGATTCTTTGTCTTTTCTGGCAGTTACAGTCTTTGACACTTTTCCATATATTAATAATCTCTATGATGAGTCTTCATTCCACTAGCAGTGACTTCAAGACTCTTCATCTCCTCTGGTGATCACCTTGCAGCTCCTTGAGTTCTCTGACAGAGACAATCACTTCGTTCTAGAAATTACTAAGAAAAACCTCCGTGCACTCATCCCTTTGGATCCCTTTCTCTTCCTGAGAAAAACTTCGTAGTAGGCGCTATATTTTTTTTCTAAGCCCCTTCCTTTCATGTGACCACTGATGGTGACCAAAAAACTATTCAAAAGGTGCTTCCTGATCTCCCGAACTCCGAAGTTGAGCTTAGCGATGTGCTATCTCCTCGCCCAATATGACCATGGGCGATGAACTCATGTGACCACGCGATTATGAGCGCATCCAAATGTGGTGTAGAACAAACGAATTTTTGCCCCACAATTTACGTTGAGCCTCCACATGTCCTTTCTCCAAAACCATGGTTTCGATTGTGGCCCGCCTTCAACTTTTTAAAGTTCATGCATATTCAATCCTCGCGATGCGACAAGACCGTCGATCTTACGATCTTGACAATACTCCTAAGTGGACGGATCAGATTGGATGGTTTATTTCATGGAAACAAATCAATCATCATATTTGAACCTTACACTCATCCTTTCATTGTTCAATCCAATGGATAGTACTTAATCAAACATTGAGATGGATAGTTATCGGAACTTTACCCTTCAGAACTTTGGGATTTCAACCTTTCAATCTTACAATATCCTTCCACTGTACTATGATCAATGGTTGAGAATAGACTTGAAGTGATATTTCAAATCGGATGACTCATGTCCTTTCTGAGGTGGTCTACGGATGTGGGTTAGATGTGTAGGCAGTGTAGTGGAGTGTGGAGGCAAGTCACGGTAGTGGAGTGTGACGTGTAGCAGATAGTGGAGTATGACATTAGAGCGCAGAGGTGGTATGTATGAGTGGTTTGGTGGTTTACTCGGAGGGTGTGTTAGGTGGTAAGTGGTAATGAACGAGGGGGGTCCGAGTTAATAGGAAGGTGACACATATGAGGGTCCCACATGGAAGATACCACCATCTCAGACCCCCCCTCCACGGTTAAAGGAATAAAGGTTGCGGGGGTCTGATATGCCCTGTCGACTGTAGATCTGAGTCCCCGATTCTCAACCACTCAGATTAGCATGTATTTTTCCTAACTTATCCTGTCCTTCCACTTTAGAATTATCTAACGGATGAGATTCACTTCGGATGATCTCACGGTCGAGAGTGTATTTTGGTTGTCTGGATATTCAAGCTTCGGGTATTTCAAATCTCAAACTTTAAATTCTTGAGGTGATATTTTTTCGAAGCTGAACCTCCTCACATATTTATACCCAAAATGAATGTTGTTCATTTGATCAAGATATCATATCAACGGTTCGATCTGTCTACGATGTAGCTCTTCTATCTTATCTTGTCCTTCCACTTAGAATGATCCAACGAATGACGAAAAATTGCATGAATGAGATCTCAGATATTTCCTCGCTTATCTTATCCTTCCACTCAAAAATGATCTGACAAATGACGAGAATTTAGGTTTTATCAGATGGTTGATGGGTATTTGGATGATTAAGATCTCAAATCTCAGCCCTTGCTTATCCTATCCTTCCACTAATTCAATACGATGGTTGTCGGGTATTCCTCCTGAGATTATCCTCCTTGCAAATCCATTAAATCTAATGATTGTTGGTCCTTTGCACTCAGATCCAATGGATGGGATTTGTTCCTCTCTTGCGCACTCGTTCCTCCTGTCTGGACTCTGATATAACGGTCCATATTCTTCACAATGTTCGATCCAACGACCATTGTCTCTCTTCTTCCTGAGCTTCTGATATCTTTGACTTAGAATGTTTTCTAAGTGTTCATGAGTCTCGACCTTTTATCCTCCTACGATTCCTTCTATTGGACCTCGTCTGCACTTCTGGAATCTGCTATCTCTTCTGAGATTTCTCATCTTCTATTCTCTTGAGTTTTGGTTCGCTGATGTTCTTGCCATCAATGACAAGCACAAGCTTTCCTATAAAACAAGTCAACAGGGTTAGCCATGAGAGAAACACAGAGAGTCAAGACTCAGTTGTAGCTCAGAATCCACTATTGTAGTTTGATATTCTACCATTAATAGAAAATGACAGTTTTTCCTGTTTTCAAATTTTGTGTAATGGATTATGTGTTATGAATGTCATTTACATGCATTAGAATTGTAGATGAATGTTAGAAATCGTCTGCAGGGATAGAGATACAGTTTTTCTATCCGTGAGTGTGTTGAACTAAGTTTGGTTCTCTATGCTAAGTGCAAGGAGTGGGCGACAAAGAAAGGAAACTCTATGAGCCGAAGTAAGGAGTGCGTGACAGAGAAAGAAAAATCTATGAGTTGACATAAGGAGCGTGTGTCTGAACTCAGTGGAGTCAGAATAGAAGTTGCTAGGAGGGAACACCAGGTTAATTCACAGACTCGGGGAGAAATTTCAAGTTGGTTAAGTACTTTGGAAAGAAAGACTGTGTGGGAGGAAGCAGAGATCAAATTTGATGAATAGTTTGAAACACTCTTCCAGGAGGGAATCGAGTTGGTGCAAGTGTGCACAAGCACAAAATAGTTGGAAGTGTTGGAATCCTTAGGAGAATCCCAAAATTACTGAACATTCTGAGGAAGGAAGGCTTTGCAAGAGTGCATCATCAAAGGAAAGAAGATGCCTTAAACCTTTCCATAAGGCTAAGGGAGAAGCTGTCGAAGAACTGAGACAAGCACAAGGAGTGCGCCTAGGATATTGTAAGTCCATGTTACAAGATCAGGAGGAAGAGCATGAAACTACCAGGAGGGCATGAGGAATTTCACAAAGGAATTGGGAACTTTGAAGGTTTTCAAGCCAAGAAAAGTCACAGGAGATTCTGTGCAGAACTCTGCAAGGAGTGCAGAAGGAGTTTGATAACATTCTAAGTCTCGAAAGGAAAGACTTTGCACTAAGTATGCAAAGGCTTCGAGGACTTGCCAAAGTCTTGAAGATAGTGAAATCATCCATTGTCGAGAGGAGACAGGTGGCAGAAGATCGAGAGGTTTGAGAGCTAGAACTTCAGAAGGTTTTTCGAGAGAAAGTAGAGATCTTCGCGAAGTCACAAAGAGAGATTTAAATCCAGACTGCTGTATCTGGAGGGGTACATGGTAGAGATCCACACACTTCGGAGGAATAAACCTACATAGAAAAGTCGAGAAGAGAATACCCGAAGAGCTGGCAAAGCCGAAGTAATCCTAGTCATCCATTGGGATAGGACACATGGCAAGAGATCAACACTTCACTAATACACAAGTTAAGAAAAGAAGAGTCGGGATAAGAGAGGACTCATGAAGTCCAAAATCACGAATTGGTCATAACCATTGATCATGAGGAGAAGGTGGACGATAGATCTAGTCCCGGAGAATTCGTCGATTTGGAAATCGGGAAAAAGGAGAAAGAAACTCGCGAAAGTTTTGAAGTACGGGATCACGGAGGGAGCTAGTCCATGGTCATAGCCCATTGTCACATCAAGGAGAAATCCTAGCATGGGTAGCTAGCAACATTGGCATTAATATTCGAAAAGCACTGAGTAGAGGGTCTGCGGGTGCCACATAACCGTACCGAGAAATTAAAGGGTCTGTGTCAAGTTAAAACGGTTCGATCAAGATCCCGATGAACCATTCCATTTGGTGACCTAAATGATCCAAGACTGGGAGGTTGATTCAGCCCTAAAGGAGAGGAGGGGAGTTTGACACCAAGTGGTATCAAAGCCCAATTTTCGTCTGTAGATTTCAAGTGAAGGAGAAGATGGAAATGCTATCAGTTACAGGGTGAACAACATACTTTCCAAGATAGCAGGTAGAGAGTGAAGATGGATACTGAAGGTCATAAGCATGGTCAGAGGGAAGAAAAATAGTGGAAAAATAAGGTAGAGATGGATACAGAGCTCAATGATATAAGGGCAGAAATGGATAGGTTAGCGTTGAAGATGCAATAAGAGTCCAGGGTATGCTAGGGCTATGAGTGGCCAATAAAGCAAAGAGAAAAATGGCCTATCCAAAAATTAGTTGCCAGGAAAGAATGTGAGGAGTTGAGAAGATGGATGAGGGATCTTGAAACCCTCTATGACATAGAGGAATTGATTCACTTCTATGAACCGAAGCTTGGAAGAAACCTCAGCGATGAGGGGGAGGTGAGATCAGCAAGAGATCTCATAGACTTCCAGGTGGGCAGAGAAGAAATCTCGGAATGTCAGGTGGGAAAGGGAGGAGAGATGAGGTGAGTTGAGAGTTGATGTCTGGAGGACTTAACAGATGAAGAGGAGGAAGAAGGAAGACTTCACTCAGAGGGAGATTCATGCAGAACTGTGAACCATGTGAATGAAGACGATGAGAAGTTGAGAACTTATACCATTGAGGATAAGGATCAGGGAAGTGTTCTGATCATTGGAGGAGTTGATATATTCTTTCCAAGCGGTCGAGGAGAGGCTAGTGCAGATGTTGCATATGAAGCAGAAGGACAACAAGCTGAGACTATCATAAAAAGGGAGTAGGTACTAATGTCTGTCCCAACAGAAGGAGAACACCCAGTTGAGTTACTCACTCAATGGGAATTGGAGTTAAGGGAACTGGAGGATTGGCTAGACCGACCAGAACTAGAAGGTGGATTCCAAGAGATAGCCATGCAGAGGAGACACAACCGTAGATGGAACAGAACCAATCGAGAAATTAGCAGGGGTCAATCTATCGAAGGAGGTAGTTGAACGATAGTTCAGTATTGAGACTAAAGAAGTGGAGGATGCAGTAGAGTGGAAAATCAAGGATTAGTGTGATTTACCCAAAGATGAAGGAGAAATGCAACAAGTTAGTCTACAATAAAAGAAATAGCCGATGGAGTAGCTCTATGAAGCGGTTGAGAATATAAGGACGTTGATGTTGGAGTCGACAGAGGAATTGGTCATCATGATGAAGCTGGATGAAAGGAAGCATGTGTGAGCAGTGAGGATGATGCAGAAGAAAAGACAGTGAAGTAGAGGAGAAGAGAGACAACTCCAAGAGAACATTTGGGATACATGAGGATTTCAACCGCACTGGAAGCTCATGAGAACGAGCTCATGATTTTTGTATCCATGGAGTATGATCCAGGAGCATCGCTCCACCTCAGCACGTGCCAGTAGGATTTCACGCATGGTGTGAATTTAAGGGAGGAGAGGCATCACCCTCTCAATTTTTCCTCGAGAATCCAAAGTGTGATCCAATCAATTAAGGAGGACAATATGGATATAAGGTCTCCATTAATTGGTTGACGACATAATGGATCTGCATCCGATTTGGAGCAGATTTCCATCATTGTAATTTTCCCTTTCCATAGGAATTTTGAATGGTGATTTGACACCACTAGTTTAGTTTGGGAGGGAAGCTCGTTGAGCCCCTCTTGTATAAATTATTGTATTGTTGACAAGAAATGATGGTTGGTTGGGTTGGATTGTAGGAGGTTAACTAAGATAGGGTTAGATAGGAGAGAAACACAAATTCGAGACTCAGTTGTAGATCAAACTCCACTATTGTAATTTGATATTCTACCATTAATAGAAAATGACAGTTTTTCCTGATTTCAAATTCTGTGTAATGGATGTTGTGTTATGAATTTCATTTACATGTGTTAGAATTGGAGATGAATGTTAGAAATCATCTGCAGGGATAGAGATACAGTTTTTCTATCCGTGAGTGTGTTGAACTAAGTATGATTATCTAGGCTAATTGAAAGGAGTGCATGACAGAGAAAGGAAACTCTGTGAGTCGACGCAAGGAGTGCATGTCTGAACTCAGTGGAGTCAGAAGAGAAGCTACCAGGAGGGAACACTAGGTTAATTCACAGACTCAGGGAGAAATTTCAAGGTGGTTAAGTACCTTGGAAAGAAAGACTGTGTGGGAGGAAGAACAACTCAGAGTTGTTGAACACTCTGAAACACTCTGCCATGAGGGCATCGAGTTCAAGTGCAAGTGGGCACAAGGAAAACACAGTTGGAAGTGTTGGAATCCTTAGGAGAACCCCAGAATTACTTAACATTATGAGGAAGGAAGGCTTTGCAAGAGTTCATCGACAAAGGAAAGGAGATGCCTTAAACCTTTCCATAATGTTAATGGAGAATTCATCGAAGAACTAAGACAATCTCAAGGAGTGCACCCAGGATATTGTAAGTCCATATTACAAGCTCAGGAGGAAGAGCATGAAACTTCCAGGAGGGCACGAGGAAGTTCACAAAGGAATTGGGAACTTTGAAGATTTTCAAGCCGATAAAAGTCACAAAAGAGTCTATGTAGAACTTTAGGAGTGAAGAAGGAGTTCGAGAACAATCTAAGTCTTGAAAGGAAAGAATTTGTGCTAATTTTTCAAAGGAGTCATGGACTTGGTGAAGTCCCGAAGACAGTGAAATCATCCATTGTCAAGGGGAGATAGGTGGTAGAAGATAGAGAGGTTTGGGAGCTAGAACTTCAGAAGGTTTTCCGAGAGCAAACGGAGATCTTCACGAAATTGCGAAGAGAAATTTCAATCCAGACCATTGGATCTGGAGGGGTACGTGGCAAAGATCCATGCACTTCAGAGGAAAAACCCTTCAGAGAAAAGTTGAGGAGAGAATACCCTGAGAGTTGGGAAAGCCGAAGTAATCCTAGTCGTCCATTGGGATAGGACACATGGTGAGAGATCAGCATGTCACTGATACACAAGTTGGGAAAGCAGAGTCGGGAGAAGAGAGGACTTGTGAAGTTTGAACTCGAGAATTCGTCATAGTCGTCGATCACAAGGAGAATGTGGACCGTATATTTGGTCCCAGAGAATTCGCTGATTTAAAAATATGGGATCGCGAAGGGAGATGGCCCATGTTCATAGCCCATGGTCACGTCCAGGAGAAATCCTAGCATGGGGAGCTAGCAAAATTGGCATTAAGATTCAAAAAGAATTGAGGAGAGGGTCCGCGGGTGCCACATAACCATGCCAAGAAAGTAAAGGGCATGTGTCAAGTTAAATCGGTTCCATCAGGAGCCCGATGAACCATTTGGTTCGGTGACCTGAATGATCCAAGACCAGGAGGTCGATTCAGCCCCGAAGGAGAGGAGGGGAGGCTGACACCAAATTTTATTGGCTAAGAGGACGAGTGTTGTCTTCATATTTGGTGATATTTGTATTGAATGGGAGGGTTGGTTTTTCCCTCAGGATTTCTAAATTTGATAAGGTTTCAAGAAAAAAAATAGTGTGTCTCATTTGTGTTGATGATTCATCTATGATCTTTTGTGTTTTTGCTGCATATAATTTCATTCTATAATTTTTTAGTGTAAATTTTTTTAGTGATAACTGTTAGGGTTTTACTATTAGACCACGAGGAATCAATTTTCATATCTGAAAATTAGTCACATAGAGTTTCATGTGAAAATTGACATGGAATCAGAGCTTGGGATTTGAAGAGAAGAGGATCATCTTGAGACACATTTGTTGGATACAACACGAGAGGAGTGTTGTTCTTCGTGTTGTTCTTTCTCCAGGAAGCTCAATATGGTGAACACATTGGAGCTTGAGGATAGTTTGGAAGGGGAAATAAACTTCCAGGAATGGAAGGCTAGGGTTCTTCTCTTGTTGGAGGAGAATGAACTCAAACAGTATGTTGAGGATGTGATCCGTAGCCCAACTGATCCAGTAGATTTGGAATTCCACAAGAAGAGGGAAGTGAAGGCCAAGCAAGTGTTTCTAGAATCTGTGAAGGATTACTTCATCCATCACATTATTGAGAAGAAATATTCCAAGGATATTTATGATTCTCTCATAGGTCTATACCATAATGGTAATACAGGAAGGAAGTTGCATTTGAAGCATTAACTTCAAGTTGTCAGGATGTCCAATGAGGACATGGTTGTTAACTATATTATGAATAACACACATATTCTAGATCAAATTGTGGCCATCAGTGATAAGGTGGAGGATCCTAAGTTGGTGAATGTGGCGTTGAGAGGTCTTCCCAAGTATTGGGAACCATTCATGCAGGGGATCTATGCATGAGATAAGTTACCAAACTTTGATAGATTATGGACTAATTGTATTCAGGAGGATACCTAGGTGGTGTCTAGGGATGATATGGATGGAATGGTGAAGAGTAGTAGTGATGATAACCAGAGCCTTGTAGCCCACACTAGGAAGGGAATAAGAGGTTCTCTAGGTAGAAGAAACTATCCATGAAGAAGGGATTTTCTCTCGAGAGAATCATCTCTAGAGTTGATACAAAAGAAGGATCTTAATAGGATTATATGTTTTGAGTGTCATGAATTTGGAAACTATGCTTCAAAGTGTCCAACCGGAGGGGAAGGGGAAGAAGGAAGAAGACAACAACAATAAAGGTTGATGAGTTTGCAGACAGGTCCCAAAGGGAGATCTTTATTCTCCCCACCCTTTTAGGTGTAGTCTCCAGTAGGGGGAACTTGTACAAACAACAACTATCCATATCGAAACAACATATGGTACCCCTTATTTTCGATCTCTGAGACTAAGAGAAAACTCCTCCTGAGTTCTGGAACCCATAACACATTTGACACCCTGAACACCTCTCCTCACTCAAGCTTGAATGATACCATACCATATCCTCATACTACATGCTTGGTTCCCATACTAAGCTCCATACACAAGTTCGACCTAGTCTCTATGCAACTACTTTCAAGATGGATAAATGTTGTTTGTACCCAGATGATGTATCTTTAGATAAGAAATGGTTATTGGATTTACAGAGGGAAACCTATATAGGTTGAGGGGAAATTCTATGTGTGTTGTGACTAGAAGGAGTAGAGAGATATATGAGGAGGAGAAGGTGGCTCCTCTAGTGGTGAGATAGCTAGTTCCATCAGTGTTGAGGCTGGTGACCCCCATCACTATTGTCAGATTAGAGGGAGATAGATTTCAGAGGCAGTTAGCCTTTAATATCTAGTAGGGAGGAGCAACCTCCTAGGAAATTTAAGAGGATATTAGACTTTAGAGGAGGTCAGTAGGTCCATAGGAAGTAGATGGCTTCCAGAGTTTTTAAATACTCAGAAGGAGTCACATTTTAGAGGGAGAACGTGGAGTCAGAGTGAGCTCAATCTTAGAGAGATTCAGTTGGATCAGAGGGAGATTCAATCATTCAGAGGGAGCTCCCCCTTAGGTTAAGTTGGGAGAGAGACGTCTTCCAGGACTAAAATATAGGTGTCATGGGTTGAGGAGGATAGATAGGAGTTTCAAAGGTAGGAGGCTTCTATGAGTTGTATGCCCTCCATTGAGGATTTAGTTGTTTCAACAGGTTTTTCTAGAGTGACAAAGGAGGAAGATTGTCAAAAGGATAGTAGAGAAGGATTTTCTTCAGTCATATAGAGAGAAGCCAATGAGGAAGATTGGACAACAATATTTTCTTCAGTGACTAAGGATGTTTCTAGTCAAGAGGACTTGAAAGGCTGACTTGTTTCAGTGACAAAGGGAACAACTAGTCAAGAGGATTGGGGTGCATTTGTGGTATAGAAGACAAAGTCACTATGATAATGGAAGACAAAGGTGCATCCAAAATATGGTGGATGAGATACCTCCCTCGCTAAGAGGGAATTGTTTTTGTTGTATCTTTGGGAGTTATTCCCACAAGATGCCAAGGTATTAGACATGTGCGAATATCCGTTGGCACTAGATTAGACTTTTTCTTTAGTGGAATTGATCTAGAATAAGGCTAGGGCCTCATGGGAAATTTGATGGGATTTGTGGGTTTGTGATGGGGTGTCACACCCACAAAGAGGAATAAAATATTATAATTAATTGTTGATTTTAGAAGAGGTGGATAAACTCATTCATTCAAATTGTATATAAAGGAGAGAGGTCATTGTGACATTTTATCATTGTTAAGGATGAAATTAGGATAAGTGAGGTTGCATTTGTGCTAGGAGGCTTGGTGATTTTCGGCAAAAGGAAATTTTTCATGGTGGAAAAATTTGGCCTAGGGTTGAGGAATCTCTATCTTATCTTTGTTGATGTTTCAACATCAGGCATAAATTCTCCCAGAAGTGCATTTGAGGAAATTATCATCAACATAAATATAATATATAAATCTATATATATTTACATTATATTATAAATAAATAATGTATATATTTATAATATAATGTATAAATATAAATAATCATTAATTAATGGAAAAGACATGTCCATTAATGATAGGGAAATACACAAAAGTATATATATATATATATATATATATATATCATGTCCTCAATTGTAATACAATCATATCTCATATCATCTCATACAATATTTACTTACTATTTTCAATTGATATTTCCAGTGTGTAATTATTCTATGATAACAATATCATAAGGTAATAATTATCATATCTGAATTTCAAAAAATTCAACATGGTATCAGAGCATACCTAGGGTTGAAAGAAAAAAAACATGGTATCAAATATTTCAGAGTCTTTTCCAAAACCAATTAAAATATTTCAGTGCCAGATCTAAT
Source organism: Picea engelmannii (assembly GCA_009831015.1). Lineage (NCBI taxonomy): Eukaryota > Viridiplantae > Streptophyta > Pinopsida > Pinales > Pinaceae > Picea > Picea engelmannii. Next base: position 260,887 of record ML789459.1, read on the forward strand.
AGATCTTCTTTAGATTTTTTATTTTTTGAAATTGCACGATCGTAGTCGTGAGCGACCTGTGCATACATAGAAAAAATAGTCATAGTCATGAGCAGCATGTGCACATAGAGTAACCATGGTTCTGGTCGCAAGTGTCTTGTGCACACAGAGCGACCACCATCATGGTCATGAAAGGCATGTGCACACATGGTGACCACATTCACTTTGGTCATGATTTTCTTAATTACACGGCATGACCACCGTAAGGATGTGAGGTCGAGAGAGTCTCACATGGAAATCGATAGTGGGGAGTAGGAGGATTCAAAGGATAAGGGTACATATATCTCTTTCACAGTTGTTCATCCTTCATACTATCAAGAGGATTTAGTAGAGCTAATAGAGCCAGTGAATCTACTTAGAGTTGTTGCAGTGACCAGGAAGAGGCCAGCATGGCTTCATGACACTTTGTAGGATGCATAGAGATATACAAGTTCTAGTGGTACTTTCAGGGAGAGAAAAAAACATTAAAGGTTCTCAATTTATATGGCATTGATGAATCACATCATTGATTATGAACCTTCCAGTTATGAGGAGCCAACAAGCCAACAAGTTTCGATAGATTCCATGATGGAAGAGTATCCGTCCATCATGAAGAATGATATGTGGGAGATTGTTCTGAGACCATAGGAGAAGTCAGTGGTGACTTCCAAGTGGATCCACAAGATCAATATGTAGCATTAGGTAGACATTCTCCCAGATTGGTCATGTTGATTTGACTAAGGGAGGATTATACATTCACTCACGGGGATATGCTAGTGGTGAATCGCCTAGGATATTAATGGTTCTCCGGTTAGTAGGATTGGGAAGAAATTCTCCAAGATTGGTCATGCTGATTTGACCAAGGGAAAATGATACATTCACTCATGAGAATTTTCTAGTGGAGAATGGCCCATGTATAGTCTTTCTCCTTAGTCATGCCGATTTGAATAGGAGTTATAAAGACTCGATATGCTAGATGCTAGTTGATGTTTCAACATTGAGAATACATTCTCATGGATTGGTCATGTTGATTTGACCAAGGGAAAATGATACATTCACTCATGGGGCTTTTCTAGTGGTGAATGTCCCAAGTGTAGTATTTATCCTTAGTCATGTTGATTTGACTAGGAGTGATAAAGACTCAAGATGCTAGATGATATCACATGTGGAACCAGAGTGAGCCTGATATTAGAGAAAGTCAATTGTATCAGAGGGAGAGTCATAGAGGGATTTCCCCCTCAGGTTCATATGGGAGAGAGACATCTCCTAGGAATGATAGGCATGTGTCGTGAGTCTACGGAGAAGTTTGTATACTCTAGAAACAAACTTTGTGTGATGCAGAATGTCCCCCTTGCTGACAGGGAGCGTTGATGTTTCAACATTGGGAAGACATTCTCCCAGACATGGATGTGAGGAAATGATCATAAACATAAATATAATATATAAATCTATATACATTTACATTATATTATAAATATATAAATAATATATTTATAATATAATGTATAAATACAAATAATCATTAATTAACGAAAATAGATTAATGGAAAATCCATGTCCATTAATGGAAGGGAACTATATATATATATATATCGGGCCCTCAATTGTAATAAAATCATATCTCATATCATCTCATATTGTCTCTTACAATATTTAGTTACTATTTTTAGTTGAGATTTCTAGTGTGTAATTATTCTATGATAACAATATCATAAGGTAATGTTTATCAAATATGAAGATAAAAAATTCAACATTGTTCTTGGAAAGGAAAATCACAACACGTGTGGGAGAGAGAGGTAGTCATAGAAGGAACAAACTATACGAGTGGAGAGAATCCTACATAAGTGTCCATACAAGTTTTCATACATGTACATGGGTTTCAGTGGGAACAATCATGTAAGTGTGTGAGTTGTAGTGGGAACAATTGCATATGTAGGAGAGTTGTCGTTTCATACATCCATACAGAGTTCTTTGGGTAGGTGCAAGTCCGTATAGACTGACATGTGACATCAACAAGTCCTACATGTGGTCTGCAGCAGAATTGTGGGCATAAGATATTTCTAGGATATTTGTTGAGGTTTGGTTTTTCTAATTTGTATGGTTATTGGAGGACAGGGTTGTTCTCATATTTTGGTGAAATTGATTTGGCTAAGAGGATTGTTGTTGTCCTCATATTTGATGATATTTGTATTGGTTGAGAGGGATGGCTTTTCTCTCGGGATTTCTGAATTTGATAAGTTTGCAAGAACAAAAATATTGTGTCTCATATGTGTTGATGATTCATATAAGTTATGATTCCTTTTTAAGATTGAGATTATTAAATGAATAAGCTATTTCATCACTGTAATAATATGAATAATATGACATCAGGGTATAATGTTAAATGTGATTATATGTTAAAAAAGGAAATGTTTAAAATATTAAAAAAAAACATTTATATACCCTGGATGGGGTGACATGTGGTAGCTCCTTGCCACCTGGCTCAACACTGAGCCACAACATAAATGATGATGGACGCCACCCACCCGCCTTGCATTTACGATGGTAGATGACCATTACAACCGATATATGGAGGAGGGACACCTCCCTCGTGCGAAAAATCTCGCTCACAATGCACTCAGCATGACAGGGTCTATGGATAGCTAAGTGAATCTGGTCTTGGGCAATTTGTATTTTTGAGCGCCTGGACAGAGTTGGTTTTCTCTTGCTTCGGATCTCCCCATCGTTTGGGAGCTCTGGTGTGGCTCTGTTTCCGTCTCATCCTGGCTTACTCTCATCTCACTGCACCCTCTCTGTATTTTTATATATCCCTTGGAAAACATGACCAGGAAGCGGGGCAAGCCTCGCCGTGGGTCGGCTTGGTACACCCACAAAGCACAGAGGCAAAGGAAGCATAAGCTGGAGCATGCTCTATCGTTGACGACCTCCATTCTGTGAAAGAAGGCTCGCGCTGACCAATTGGCTCTGCATGCCATCATTGCGGAGACTGGGGCCATGCGTAGCAGTGAAACCATGGCAATTGAGCCTGGAAACAGGCCGGAGGACGGTGTCACAGATGCATTCCCTACCTATTACGTTGAAGAAATATAGTTCATGGAGGAATTGGCGACCACCCTGGAACCCCAAGCCATGGTGGCAAACTACCAGGATGGAAGCGGTCCTAAAATCAAGCTGGCAGATGATATCCCTGGGTGCATTGTCGAGGAAATACCATGGATGGGTGACTTCAGCCCGACCAACCATGTTGTGCAGGCAACGTTCAAGGAACAAACTCAGGAATAACTTGCGTCGAAGAGAATGCGGATGAGAACAACCCAGTGAGGAAGGAGGACGTGGTCGGTGCAGAACTGCTGGAGCTCGATGCCGGAGATGGAACGACCGTGGAAGTGGGGCACGTAATCCTTGACGACGCAAGTAATGGATTGCATGGTACTTTCCTCCGTGTAGAGCATCTGGCTCTGGTGTTCAAACTCTGAGGCCACATGGAAGACCTGGAGCACAGAGCCCTTCTCATGGGCCAGCGTCTAGCATTACTTTTGAGCAACGTGGCGGTTTCCATTGAAAATATGTATTACCTATAAGTAACATAAAGGCAATATATTGTTGGATTTGAGATTAACATTATATAGTTTTTTCATTTAAAATATTTAAAATCAAATTTTTAATAAAATTATAATTTTAAAATGTTAAGTTATATGAATGTTGTAATTATATTCAAAATTGTATAATCCATCTATGCAAGATGAATTTGAGTTGTCAAACTTGTAACTGAGTGAAATCATACAAAAATGACCAAAATAATTATCAAGCTCTTATTTTCATAAGAAGTCCCTCGTCCACGCATCTAAGTGTTGTTAGGATGTGATGTTAATTAATTCCAGATATTTTTAATATATAATAAAATTTCATGGAACTTGGTAAAAATATTTTAGATACAAAAGTAGTAGAACTTGGTAAAAATGTTGTAACAAACCCCTCCATTACGACTACATGCGATGCAAAGCAAGATATTTTTTTTTTTTTGCAGGAAGGCAACAAGGAGAACAATTGATCAACACAACTTGAAGATGAACACAATGAACGTAGGTCAGGCAACAAACAACAATGACCCAACATACTAGCTCATTATGCAACTAAACGAAACATCCGATAATCAATAGACAAATAAAAACGGCTACCCTCCCGACACAAGCAATACAATGCCTATAAGCTAAAGGACAACATCAATAATCTCGACACAATGGCTTCGTTGACCAGTAACTAGAACATTCCCGGTGAACGAGAGACAATCACAAAAGTTACAAAACAAGTACCACCATAAGAACAATAGTCATCAACCACATTGGGTGGCACATGTTCCTAAGATGGGTTATCGTGTGCGCTTCTTGATCCATGTGCGCAACGATCCAATCTCAAGAAATCATGTTGCCACAGGGCGATGAGTGCACTAGGGACCCATGTACAACCACAATAATTCCAACCCTTCGTCCCAACATAAAATCCAACATTGCAACAACCTTACAAATAATAGATTCAATAATTCAATAGGTCTTTATCTAGTTCCATGTTGGTAGAACATTTAAAGCTGCTATAAGGCGATAATCCCAATAGTTATAATTAAAAAAATTAAGATTAATGTAAGGAAAAAACTAGTATAGGCGATCAACGCATTAAAAGTATTTAAACCATTGATCTAAATGAAAAAGAGGTTGTTAATCTAATCGAAGGGGTAATTGCCTTACTCATAATTAAATCATCAATAACCAGTTATATCACCATTGAAACTGAAACTATTAGGAGAATGTAAAACTATTAAACGATTAAAACAACTACGCATTATTAGACTATGCCACCCTACCTAACTACCATTTAAATGGAACCAATAAAGTTGATGTCGGGGCTACTAACTATTACACCAATCAACCACAAACCATTATTTGTTAAATTATTATGACTAGGTGCAAATGAGGGAACTATCACCATTGGCATTTATCAATGAATCTATTAAGAAATTAATATGTTGTGGCAAAGGTTAAAAACTAATATATGAAACTGACCAATAAACAATTACTATATAAAAACCCTTAATCTATTACTACTACAATTTATTAATCTATTACCATTGTGTTGACAGGCGAAATTGACTGCTCGTCAACTGGAGGAGTGAATCCAGACTGGGGTTGTCTACTTAACCCAATCCATTTGGATTGATCCACTCCGACGGGTTTAGCGGCTTCGTTGGCCGATCTAAGTCCTAAGAAAATGAAAAACAAAACTAAAGAAGACAACTTAATAAAAAAAACACTCGTTGAAAGCTATATACAAATCTACAATATACCTACAGTTCACTAACTAATATTTATAAAATAGCTCTATGATATATCTATAGGATCATATCTCTAATATATGTGTAATATTTACAAAATGAAAATTTTAATCTAAATCTGTGAAACTCAAATATGGATTGATTTATGACAGCAAAACTATCATTTAGTCTTTTTGATTTTTTTATAACTTTTATAAACAAGAAACAAAATAGCTAACTGTCTAATTGAAAATAGAGAGTAATAGTAGAATGCGTTTAGATTACAGGAACTTTCTATATTAATTAAACTAATAAAATAAAACTAACAAACTGACCTGTAATCGCATCTCCTATTCGTACTGTGTACAGTATCCAATTTAGTTGTCTGGTGGAGTAAACCGCAACACATTTTCCAAACGATTCTCGTAAACGCGAAGCAATAATGATTGAATGCTAATGACAGAACATATAAGAGAAGTAGTGACAACAATTTTATGATTTTACAAATAGTCACATTGAGATCAATCTGGCTATAAAAATTTGTATATAACTACTCATCGAATAAAGAAGATTAACCTTCTAATCATCAAATTTGAACAGAGTAATTGTTGTATATAATATGAGGGACATAAAACACGGATATCATATAAATTCCATAACATCAATCTGTAATAAACCATGCTATCTAAAGTAGTCACAATTTAATTACAAATCAAAATGATCAAAACTTGAACAAAAATACGACATATCGAAGCTAAAGCTATACCAATATCAACTTCCATTCAAGTCTGTCAATCATAAGTCCATAGTTTCTGCTCCCAAGTAGTGGTGGTTCTTAGTTTACAAAATAACACATTTATATAGGCTACAGGATCAAAACGTTTCCTGTGGATATCATCAAATTTGATCCAAAAATTGTGGGGGATGCAACCTCCCAGATTCTACTTAACAACCTATTCTAAAAAACCATAAAGAAAAATCATGCTGAGAGATGCCACCAGTGGTTCAAATCTTCTTTAGAAATCGTATATACCTGAAAACACATAAGAATAAACGATTTCAGATTGCATTTTGGTTGTAAAAACAAGAAATTTGAATTTTAGTAACTAGCTACAGAATCTCACGATTCTGTAGCTAGTTATAATTATAACTAGAATTGTATTTTATTGAATTAATCAAAACAGACTAGATGTAATCTGTGCAAACAAATCATGTATTCTAGTTAAAAAAAAGAAGACAAAATCATCCTAAATTTATTTTTAAACACCATACCTCAGATTAAGGGATTCGTCTCAATCAAGCAATTTTCGAATTCACAATGGCAGTCGTTGCTTCCACGTTCTTAAAAACAATAGACCCTGTGGTTTTTTGTCGTTTATCATTGGTTTGGGCTACGAATTGTAGTCTGCCATTCTCTTTCGTTAGCAAATTCACCTGGTCTTCCAAGGATTTGATCTGAGATTGAAGTAAAGGCACGTTTCTGTAATACCTATCGAGCCATGACTTACATTCGTTGCATTGCAGTTGAATAGACTGTGTATTAGCAGTGATGGTATTAACAGGTAGGGAATTTTCCATTTGACTTGTAGGTTCACTGTTGAGTTTGATTCCAGGGAAATCAGGGTTGTGTTTAAGACACAGTGGAAAGTTTGTCACATTATCATAGGGTTTACCAGAGCAAAGTCCATACGAATATGGATATTCTTCAGTTAGAAACCGTTCAATTTCCGAATCGGAATCCTCGCTTAACACAATTGGGTTTTTGTCTGCACAGGGCTTAGGTTTATTTCGGGCACATCGTAAAACCCAACGCACGGCCATTTTACCCTTATAATTGATATCGATATTACCTTTATACTTTTTCTTTGCAGATTTTTTAACAGACTTAACACCACCTTTGGGATACGAATCTGGTAGAGTGTCGGGTTGGGTAGTGTCCAGATAGGTCGAGGGTTCCACACAGGGTGAGAGCGAAGGAGGAGGGATGGTAGGCTCGACGAGGGTTTCTGTGATGACAGACTTGTCAACCTGTCCTATTTCACTGCTAGCAAAACCATTTCTTAACAGGAAGGCATCCCAAAAATTGTTGTTTAACTTCAAATGATGAACAATAATAATTTTGATCAAACAGTGGTGGAACAGGCTAGAATCAGATTTCTTCCTTTTAAAATGCTTTGCCATTTTGTATAAGCTTCGAAGGCGATAATAGGGCATGTTTAGGAGAAAATCGATAAAACTCATGAGAAACCGCAAGTGATATAAGAAAACCAAACCATATTTACCCTCACAGGTAACGAACTGCTTGACAATAGCTAGCAAATCATGCCATCTAGGTTTTAGAGATGTAACGGGCATACCTCTATCGCAGTTGGTGACCTTCCTTGATATGAACAACAATGACCAGGGAACCTCTTCAACCTTTGAGTTTTTAAACCACTTTTGTCCCACGGCTGGCAGACCGATGGCTTGGATAATAAAATCTTCATTTAGCTCAAGCTAGACATCTCCTATTTTATCTCTGCAACCATCGAATGTTAACATGAATTCTTGAGCAACTGTTAAATTAAAACCCTCGAACTTTTCAACAAAGACACGCCATCCATTCCTCTCTAAGTCTTCTTGGGAATTATCAAACGATAACAATTTCTGGACACTGTTAGGCTCAATTCTCACCACAGGGTCCATGGCTAACAACACAAAATCGATAAGGTAATCAGCAATAGGGTTTGACAGAATGAGCACAGATCCATTTCCCTAAGATTCCACAACACAATGTGAAAAGAGCTCGAAATGGTACGCTAGAGCGTTAATTGCTATGTGTGTGAGGAAAAATCGTATAGATTGAGGCCATGCAAACAAATCATACCACGATGTACTTGGAATGACACCTCGTTGTAATGGTACACATAAAAATCATAACAGTTGAAAACCAACATATGCATATCCACGACTTGATCAAAATGTCAAACAATTGAATCAAATATTTTATAAATCAAAAACCCTATTAACAATAAACAAATGCTAAATGGGTGGTGGTTTAATACACATGTAACCAAGGTTTGATCGAGAACAAGGGGTTATACCATGAAAACAACCATGCTCATAACAAAATAAGACAAATAGATGATAAACCATATGAACATTAACCCTTTGATGAAATCAAACATGAATTCGAGCTGTGAGTTTTCATACTTGCAGTTATGAAAACAAAATTGAAAAGCAGGTACATAGAAAGCGACGGATACTGGTGTCGTTTAATGAGAAAGGTTGTGATGAGTAATGAGAATTTAAAAACCCTCTGTAGGCAGCTTGTAAAAATAGATATTAATATGGCTGCCAACAATGGCGACACACTGGTAGAAGCAGTTATCTCTGCCAAATGAACAAGTTCAGATTAGGATAATCAGAAAAACTTCAACTCGAAAACAACCAAGAAACTGTTTGAACATCATTATAAATCATAAAAAATTCCAGTTTCAGATTGCTTGTTATTTTAAAAGACGAAAACTAATGACAATATCGACAAAAGAGAGTCGTGATGTTAAGGTTAAAATATCCAATACTATTGATAGAGCCGCTACTACCAGCAGGCGTCCATAGCCTCAACAGGGGTGCCATTTAACCCACTCCGATATCTGTATCCTGCCAAGAAGTTCTAGATCAGAATGAATAACATTTAAGGTCAAAAGATTTCATATCTAATAATTTTCATATACCTGACATTGCTTCGCTACCAGCGGGCCTGTTCAGTACCCCGACGAAGTTATCTTGGCGTCATGCATGCATTTACCCACTGCCAGCAGATCTGTTTAGTATCTTGGTGGGTTTACAAGCACTTCCCACAGCTCTATGAAGATTTATTTAGTTTTAAAGATATTTAATCGAGCAGGGTGACGCTGAAAATCCTGATATTTTGGACATATTTTAATAAATTACAGACCTTGAGAGAATTTTTTAACTGTCCTTCATTAAGATATAGAGATAGTTTGTTAATAAACTGACCTTCGAAGGTGGGGAGACATCTCTAAGTTGTTCTCTTAAGGAACATGGACATTGTAAGAAGAAATTTTTATGGATGATCGTGAAAAGCTTCAGTTACAGATTGAAATCAAGAAACACTTTTCAAAGAAGAAGCTTTCTTTAACATGGCTGCAAACTTCAAAAAAATATCATAATTGATGTTTTAACAATCTTCAGTAGTCATTTCAGAGGAGAAATTTTTCTTTTCTCTTTGTCTGAAATAGTTCATGATGCAGGTATGTGTGTTTCAAAATAAAAACTGGTAAGCATAAGGGAAGAATCAAAGCAAAACAACAAAGAAAAACGAAAAGCAAGCAAAACAAAAATATTTACACAGTGTACATGAGATTGTCATTAGGTGAAATACCTTTTTAGATCTTGGCCATTCACCGAATAAGTGTCTGGTTGTCCCTCTAGATTCTGTAATCGGAAGGAACTGGGACCCAATTTCTCAGCAATCAAGAATGGTCCTAGCCACAAGTTCTGAAACTTTGTATGCTCTCCTTTTCCCTCATGCAGTTTGTCCCATTTTAGGACAAGGCCACCTACCTCAAAATTTCTGTCAGAGGCAGAATTGGAATCAAACCAGCTTTTGACAACGAGTTGATGTTGATCCAATTTCCATTTCACTTGAGCCCTCACTTCTTATAATTTTAACAATGCATTAATTCGATTCTCCAAAGGGGGACAATCCTCTTCTTGTATTTTCTGTGATAGCTGCAGAGAGGGAAGGAGAATATGTGGTGGTAGAATTTCCTCTCTGTCGTAAACGAGAAAGAAGGGTGAGTTACCCACAACAGTTTTTGGAGTAACTCTATTAGCCCAGATTGCATTTAACAGTGCATTATGCCATTTTTTATGGTTTTCAGATACCGTTCTCTTGATAATTTTGATCATATTTTTATTAGTTGATTCTGCCAATCCATTTCCTTGAGGGTAATAGCTAGTAGAATATTTTAGTTTAATTCTTTTTTATAGAGCGAAATTACTCATCTCAAGAGATGAAAAATAGCAAGCGTTATCAAATACCAGGCAGTCAGGGATACCAAAACGAGTAATAATATTTGAATTCAAAAAGGCTATTGCCTAACTAGTATTTAGAACTTTTAAAGGGGTAGCTTCGGACCACCTGGTGAGGTAATCCGTGGCTATTATGATAAACTTATGCTACTATGAGGATGGCAGATTAATTGGACCTATAATATCTAGACCCCACTGCTGAAAAGGGGAGTCTACCGAAACAGGTTGCAAAGAGAAGGTTGGTTTATGTATATGTCCGGATGCTTTCTGACAAATTACACACTTGCAAAACAACGCATGAGCATCTTTAAAAAGTGTGGGCTAGTAGTAACCTGCTCTTAATACTTTATGGGCAGTGGTATCTCCACCAAAATGCCCACCAGCTTCTCCTGCATGTAATTCCAATAAGACCTTTTCTGCTTCATCTTTCTCAAGATAGTGCATTAGTACTCCATCAAAATTTTGACGAAACACAATACCATTAATCAACTGAAAGGAAGCATATTTTAATCTTAGCGCTCTTCTTTTTGTGGGATCCAAGTGACGTGGAGCTAACCCATGTTCAAGACAAAATTTTATATCATCATACCAGGGACTAACAGGGTTTTGTGCACAACAAATTAAATTTTGGTAGTGTTGTCCTGGATTTGACATATCATTTTCCTTTTGTTGTCCTGCAGCTGAGTCAGTGAATAGTCCTCTCACTATTTGTGCTGGGGTGATTTCTATGTCGTACTCTTGTAAGGATGTGACACAATTTTCCCTTTTTTCTCCTATTTCTTTCTGTACTAACAGATTTCTGATGGCTGGGTAAGGGACAATGATTTTTGTCCTAGATTTCAAAAGATAAGATTGGAAGTGTTTTACTGCTTTAAAAACAGCATAGGCTTGTTGATCTACTGCTGGGTAATTAAGTTTTTCCCCTTTGAAGGCTGAGCTCATAAAGGCAATTGGGACTTCATTGTTTTCAGCGTTCTTTTGAGTTAGGACAGCGGCGTAAGAGCGGTCAAAAGCGAACGTGTAGAGAGTGAAATCTTGTGAAAAGTCGGGGCTCATTAGAGAAGGAGCGTCTATTATGGCCTTTTTTATTGAATTAAAGGCCTGGTTTTCTAAAGGTCCACAATAGTATTGTACGCCCTTTTTTATTAGGTTTTGGAATGGTCTCACCATCTCTGAAAAACTGGGGACGAATCTCTTGACAAAGTTTATATGACCTAAGAAAGATTGCATAGACTTTTTTCACGAGGGAGGGGGGAATTTCGAAATGACTTGAGTTCTTTCAGGGTTGATAATCATCCCTTCGCTTGATACAATAAATCCTAAGAGCTTACCTTGTTCTACTGCGAAGATAGATTTTTTAGGATTCAAAGAAATGTCGTCCTTACGACATCACTGTAGAACGAATCTTAAATGAGCTAGATGATTTGCTTTGTTTTTCGAGAAGACAGTAACGTCATCCAGGTAAACTACGACAGATTGATTAATTAAGCCTCGGAAATCGATGTCCATCGCTCTCTGGAAAGTGGAACCAAAATTTCTGAGTCCAAAGGGCATCTTCCTATAAGCGTAGGTGCCCCATGGAGTGCGGAAGGTCGTTTTAAGTTGGTATGGAGGGGACATCAGGACTTGGTTATACCCTGAAAAACCATCCAATAAGGATAATTTTTCAGAACCATATACCTATTGAAGGATCCGTTCCATAGGTGGGATAGGGTAGTTGTCTTTATCAGACGCTCGATTAAGATTTTGAAAATCAACACATAGTCGGATTTCACCACTTTTCTTCTGGATAGGGACTAGATTAAAGACCCATTGCGTGTTCCTATCTAGGAAGATTATCTTTGTGTTCAGGAGTTTATTTAATTCCTTCTTGATAGTTGGTTCGAGTTTTGGATGCATTTTCCTTAACTTTTGTTGAAAAGATTGGGTTTGGGGTTTCATAGGAATAATGTGTTGTATGATGTTAGGATCAAAGGTTTTTAGGTCATCGTACGTCCAAGAAAAAACATCTTTGAATTCCTTAAACAATTTAATAAATGTTTTTTTTCTTGTTCAAAACATCCCACCCCTAAATTAATGCACTATGGATTGTCTTTAGTTCCAAAGTTTAATTTTTCATGCATTAAAGAGGAACTGTTCGTTTTACAGTTCACCGATTTTTTGAACTTGTCCTGAAGATCATAATTTTTTTCTAATCTAACTACAGATTTAGGGATAGAATTTACCATGTATGATGAAGATTCAGGAGATCTTGGATCTGGTATTACCGTGAAGTCACGAAGATTTTCATCATGAGTACCTTCGTCGATTACTGCATCCTGGAAAGTTTCTTCCATATGCAGAAAACTTATAATCTGTTGATCGTCATCGAAGACTCTCCAATTCATGATGTTGTCGGGGACGGATGGTCTAAACAACAATTCGACGGAGAATGCATTCAGAGACAAACCTTCTGTAGGAAAAAGTTTCGAAGCTACATTAGCTAACAAGTTGGCTTCCAAATTATTCAATCTAGGAATAGAGTTTATGTTAAATGCAGAAAACTTATTCATCAAATTCCATACCTCAGATTGGTATCTTTTAAAGTGTGGAGATAAACAGTGGATAGAATTTTTTACCTATCTAACCACAATTTCTGAATCACCAAAGACAGTCAAATTTTGAACGTTCATATCTAATGCTTTTCTGAGGCCTTGCAATAAAGCCTCATATTCTGTTGTGTTGTTTGTACATTCAAACTCTAACCTGCACACAATCAGGGTTTTGTTACCTGCTGGATCAATAATCACGCAGCCCGCACCAGCTCCTTCCTTGGATTTTGACCTGTCAAAGTAAAGAGACAATATTTGATTTTTGTCGGGTGCATGTGACCATTGAGTAGAAGCTGTTGGCTGCATATATGTCAAAATTTTAGACTGTTGTTCTGGATTAGTGATAGCGGAAGTTTCGTCCATGAAATTGCCAAAAAAAGTATCCATCCCTTGTATTTCGGGTGAATCGGCAGAAGGTGTAAATGGTTCATTGGGATCATTTAAATCTGTCACTGTGAAATTTAGGTAATGTTCACGATTTACCTTGATTCTATTGGGATTTCCATTCTCGGGCAGCCATAAGTGGGACCAATCCGTCGCAAAATAGCCGTGTAGCTGTTCTGACCAGTCTCTGCTTAAAAATAAACCATAAACTTCTGGGATATCTATGACAATAATATCAATCACTTGATGAACTTTAGGGTTAGACGACAATCTTATAATCACATTCCTCAATTCGCTTATAACTTTAACACTAGTTCGATCAAGCTGGATGATCTTCAAGGTGGATGGTTGAACTTTAGCATTATTCTTCTGACACATAGTCCACGATATTACGTTAGAAGATGCTCCTGAATCTACCATATAGTTGTGTACATTCCTATTGAAGATTTCAAAAGTTAACAAAAATGGAGGGACATTTCTGCAAGTACTAATGGTGGAAGCTTGTTTCTTTTTACTCCCAGCCTCTAAAACTAATTTATCTACATTTGTTACATTATTTATAGGAAGGTCTCTTTTCTTGTGAGAATCCGAAGTAGTCTTGGCGGAGGCCTTCTGAGGAACTTTGGGGTTGCTCTGAAAACCTTTGTTACTGCTTGGATTGCCATTTTTGTTGTTCTCTGCAATATTCTGTGGCATTTTTTGTAGAAGAAAAAGGAATTTTAATAATTCATAAACAGAAATATTAGCCCTTAACTTTTTTAGATCTTCAACCAAATCATAATCTAAGCTTGGGTTTACATAATTATGTTTAGTCTCAGTTGGTTTAGACTATTTTGGGGGGAAAGTCGTAGTGATTTCGGAAGAAGGCTTGTTTGTTGTCTTACTCCTAGTATTGTAAGGATGTATTGTTTCGAAATTAGCTTGAAAAATACTATCCGAGAAATGTCCAAAAATGTTCAGAGACGATTCATATTCTTCTACTGTCTCTTGTTCAGCTACTTCCTCAGGGATCTCAGGAGGCATCAAGTTATCTTGTGCTTCTAGAATCGTTTGAATAGCGAATTGTAGGATTTCTAGATTTAGGCCTTCAGTATTTGAATTAGGTCGATTGGTGGGAAAAGGCTTCCTAAACATGGGTTTGTAAGGACCTTTGCTTGAAGAATATTCTTCAGTCGTTCTTTTCAAATATATAACTTGATTGGACATTTTTTGAACGAATTTCTATAAGTTTTCTAAATCTGAGATTTCTGGTTGTGCTTTGTTTTGGGAAGGTCTAGGGAGGATTTCGATTTTCTTTTTGGAAGATGAGATAGTCTCTATTTTGTTTCTAGTAGTGTCTTTTAAGCTGAGGATGTCTTTCTCGATCTGACTGGCCTCTTCGAAGGCTTCTAACAAAGTGGCTTTCTTAGATCTCTTTACCCAAATGGCTATGCTTTGATGCAAGGCTTTCATATAATATGCTATGATAAGATTCTCGACGGGCATAGAATCCATAGGGATTCGGTTCTTTAGTGTTAAGAATATTTGATTAAAGTCTTTGATCTTCTCTTTGGGGTTCATTCTTAAACTAGAAAGTTCCATGACTAGAACTTCTAGGGACTTGTCATCTCCAAACTTCTCAAGAAAACAGGATTCAAACTTCTCCCATGACATGATGGTATGGGGTTGTTGGGAAAAGTACCAGGTAGAGGCATTGCCCTCAAAGGTGTAGGGAAACAATCTGCAGACTACGTCTTCGTGCTCGACACTATGGAGTCTAATGGCTAACATAAAAATTTTGATGTGATCTTCGGTGATCTGTTTAGAGTCCGAGTCAAATTTAGGGAGCCATTTATCTGGGTGTTTGGGTAAGGGATGCTAAGGCCCAGGTATGGCTACTGCATATTGGTCGAGCCAGGGTCTGGCAGGATTGTTCTGGTTGGCCATAGGTGTGGGTGGTGTCGAAGTCTGACATGAGGAACTGCCTTCGTCAGAGGACTCTTCTCCAGAAGAAGAAGGAGATGAAGGAAGTGGTGATGGTGGTATACCAGATCCTCCTATTGTAGGAGTGAGGATTGGATCTATAGGGTTTAAAGTGAGTTCAGTGCCTCCAAGTTGTTCTCTAATATCAGAGAAGTCTAATGTTTTATTCAAAGGTCGGTTTGGTTGTCTTAAACGGGCGAAGGAACTATGTGTTCTTATGAGAGATTGGTGGACAATCTCTTGTATGTCACCAACTATAGGATTTGGAGTTATTGGTTCAATTGTGATCTGTAGATCGTCGTTTGATGTGGTTGTTGTTTGAGGGACAATGTTGTCATTTGAATAACTTCTAGTAACTATAGGTGAGCGAGTAGGTGGTGGAGGAGTCTTATGACCACCTCGTGCCATTAATAATTTTCAGGCCCTCCTTCTAGCACCATTTGTTGACGAGCGAAATTAAGCGCTCGTCAACTGGAGGAGTGAATCCGGTCTGGGGTTGTCTACTTAACACAAGACATTTGGATTGATCCACTCCAACGGGTTTAACAGCTCCGTTGGCCGATCTAAGTCATAAGAAAATGAAAAACAAAACTAAATAAGATAACTTAATAAAAAAAACACTCGTTGAAAGCTATATACAAATCTACAATATACCTACAGTTCACTAACTAATACTTATAAAATAGCTCTATGATATATCTATAGGATCATATCTCTAATATATGTGTAATATTTACAAAATGCAAATTTTAATCTAAATACGTCAAACTCAAATATGGATTGATTTATGACAACAAAACTATCATTTAGTCTTTTTGATTTTTTTATAACTTTTATAAATAAGAAATGAAATAGCTAACTGTCTAATTGAAAACAGAGAGTAATAGTAGAATGTGTTTAGATTACAGGAACTTTCTATATTAATTAAACTAATAAAATAAAACTAACAAACTGACTTGTAATCGCATCTCCTATTCGTCCTGTGTACAGTATTCAATTTCGTTGTCTGATGGAGTAAACCGCAACAGATTTTCCAAATGCTTCTCGTAAACAGGAAGCAGTAATGATTGAATGCTAATGATAGAACATATAAGAGAAGTAGTGACAACAATTTTATGATTTTACAAATAGTCACATTGAGATAAATCTGGCTGTAAAAATTTGTATATAACTACTCATCGAATAAAGAAGATTAACCTTCTAATCATCAAATTTGAACAAAGTAATTGTTGTATATAATATGAGGGACATAAAACATAGATATCATATAAATTCCATCACATCAATCTGTAATAAACCATGATATCTAAAGTAGTCACAATTTAATTACAAATCAAAATGATCAAAACTTGAACAAAAATACGATATATCGAAGCTAAAGTTGTAGCAATATCAACTTCCATTCAAGTCTGTCAATCATAAATCCATATTTTTTTCTCCCAGGCAGCGACGGTTCTTAGTTTACAAAACAATACATTTATATAGGCTACAAGATCAAAACGTTTCCTGTGGATATCATCAAATTTGATCCAAAAATTGTGGGGGATGCAACCTCCCAGATTCTACTTAACAACCTATTCTAAAACAACATAAAGAAATAGCATGCTGAGAGATGCCACCAGTGGTTCCAATATTCTTTAGAAATCATATACACCTGAAAACACATAAGAATAAACGATTTCAGATTGCATTTTGGTTGTAAAAACAAGAAATTCGAATTTTAGTAACTAGCTACAGAATCTCACGATTCTATAGCTAGTTATAATTATAACTAGAATAGTATTTTATTGAATTAATCAAAACAGACTAGATGTAATCTGTGCAAACAGATCATGTATTCTAATTAAAAAAAAAAGACAAAATCATCCTAAATTTATTTTTAAACACCATACCTCAGATTAAGGGATTCGTCTTAATCAAGCAATTTTTGAATTCACAATGGAAATCGTTGCTTCTACATTCTTAAAAACAACAGACCCTGTGGTTTTTTGTCGTTTATCATTGGTTTGGGCTACGGATTGTAGTCTCCCATTCTCTTTCGTTAGAAAATTCACCTAGTCTTCCAAGGATTTGATCTGAGACTGAAGTAAAGGCATGTCTCTGTAATACTTATCGAGCCATGACTCACAATCGTTGCATTGCGACTGAATAGACTATGTATTAGCAGTGATGGTATTAACAGGCGGGGAATTTTCCATTTGACTTGTAGTTTCACTGTTGAGTTTGATTCCAGGGAAATTGGGGTTGTCTTTAAGACACGGTGGAAGGTTTGTCACATAATCATAGAGTTTACCAGAGCAAAGTCCATACGAATATGGATATTCTTCAGTTAGAAACCGTTCAATTTATGAATCGAAATCCTCGCTTAACACAATTGGGTTTTGGTCTGCACAGGGCTTAGGTTTATTTTGGTCACATCATGAAACCCAACGCATGGCCCTTTTACCCTTATAATTGATATCAATATTACCTTTATACTTTTTCTTTGTAGATTTTTTAACAGACTTAACACCACCTTTGGGATACGAATCTGGTAGAGTGTCGGGTTGGGTAGTGTCCGGATAGGTCGAGGGTTCCACAAAGGGTGAGAGCGAAGGAGGAGGGATGGTAGGCTCGATGAGGGATTATGTAATGACAGACTTGTCAACCTGTCCTATTTCACTGCTAGCAAAACCATTTCTTAACAGGAAGGCATCCCAACAATCATCGTTTAACTTCAACTGATGAACAATAATAATTTTGATCAAACAGTGGTGGAACAGGCTAGAATCAGATTTATGCCTTTTAAAACGCTTTGCCATTTTGTATAAGCTTCGAAGGAGAAAATAGGGCATGTTTAGGGGAAAATCGATAAAACTCATGAGCAACTGCAAGTGATATAAGAAAACCAAACCATATCTACCTCCACAGGTAACTAACTGCTTGACAATAACTAACAAATCATGCCATCTAGGTTTTAGAGCTGTAACGGGCATACCTCTGTCGTAGCTGGTGACCTTACTTGAGATGAACAACAATGATCAGGGAACCTCTTCAACCTTTGAGTTTTTAAACCACTTTTGTCCCACGGCTGGCAGACTGGTGGCTTGGCTAATAAAATCTTTGTTTAACTCAAGCTGTACATCTCCTATTTTAGCTCAGCAACCATCTAACATTAGCGCGAATTCTTGAGCGACTGTTAAATTAAAACCCTCGAACTTTTCAACAAAGACATGCCAGCCATTCCTCTCTAAGTCTTCTCGGGCATTATCAAACGAAAACAATGTCTGGACACCGTTAGGATCAATTCTCACCACAGGGGCCATGGCTAACAACACAAAATAAACAGCGTAATTGGTGATAGGGTTTGACGAAACGAGCACAGAGCCATTTCCCTAAGCTTCCCCAACACAATGCGAAAAGAGCTCGAAATGGTAGGCAAGAACGTTAATTGTTATGCGTGTGAGGAAAAATCATATAGATCGAGGCCATGCAAACACATCATACTATGTTGTACTTGGAATGACACCTCGGTGTAATGGTACACATAAAAATCATAACAGTTGAAAACCAACATATGCATATCCACGATTTGATCAAAATGTCAAACAATTGAATCAAAGATTTTATAAATCAAAAACCCTATTAACAATAATCAAATGCTAAATGGGTGGTGGTTTAATACACATGTAACCAAGGTGTGATCGAGAACAAGGGGTTATACCATGAAAACAACCATGCTCATAACAAAATAAGACAAATAGACGATAAACCATATGAACATTAACCCTTTGATGAAATCAAACATGAATTCCAGCTGTGAGTTTTCATACTTGCAGTTATGAAAACAAAATCGAAAAGAAGGTACATAGAAAGCGATGGATAATGGTGTCATTTAATGAGAAAGGTTGCGACGAGTAATGAGAATTTAAAAACCCTCTGTAGGCAGCTTGTAAAAATAGAGATTAATATGGCTTCCAACACATTGTAAATGTTGTTGCATCGTGAATAGTATTCATGAATAATTCAATGAAATATGAAACATGACGCTATTCAAGTTTTATAACAATATCACTAAAAGTTTTAGTTCCATATGTCAACTTATGCTAATTTATGTTACAGTAACAAATCTAATTGAATGAAAATGAGTAATATATTCACCAGTGAAAATAACAATCTGGGTTCCTCAATTATAAGAAATTATTGTAAGGAAAAAATACTATGAATAGATTAACATGGATAAACAAGATTTTACTCTTGTTAACCTTCAGAGTTAACATGAATCTCTGTGTGGAAGAACAATCAACGAAATATAGCTGTGATGAGTATCATATCCAAGTTTAAGTGTATCTAATCCAAATTGATCGTGAATTGCGCAAAGGACAAAACCGAATTGGATTTAGAATCTGTTAATGTCAGGATACGTCCTTGACTGGAATTTAGTGAAACATGGTTAGAATCTGATAGCGTACAGGTCTTGATGTAGCATTCTATCAATAGTTAGTAACTGCATCAGGATTTAATTTACGCATTAAGGAAAAATTGAGAGAGAGATTTTTGGTTTTTTATGAAATTAAATCATTTGAAGAAACTAGCCACAATTGAGACTGGATTAAGCAAAATATTTACACATAACGTTCAAGAAGCCTCAGGTTGGACTCAAATCGCCATGTTCGTCATCTATGATTATGTGGTTCCATAGATGATTGCTGATGAAATTGAATAGGAATGATTTACATACTAACCAAGAACATGATTAATATGGAGATATTTAAATTGGTTTGAGATAAGAGTGAGATAATTTTAATTATGATGGTAATTGGAAGTGAATTTGATAATATGGAGATATTAATTTCGTTTGAGATAACATCGAGATAATTTTAATACAACAGAGAGATAATATGGTTCGAGATAACAGGGAGATAACACAGAGAATCAAAATGCAGAGATGATCATTCAAAAATACGCAAAGACACCTGTACAAATTGTGGAGCAAAATGCATAGATAGAAATAAAAAAATGGAGAGAGAAATAACTTTAAGCTTTCAAGGGTGGTTTCACTGCGCCTAGTAGTGAATTTGCTGGGCTATCCACCGCAAATCTTCCCAGAGTAAGGTAAACAATAAACACAGAGCAATGAAGGGTTATCTTGTTGTTCATAGAATTGAACTCGTCGGGCAGTCAATCGAAAAATAATGCTGAGAAATAAAATGGTTTCGACAACTAGAAGTGACACCCCAATTGTCGGTTGGAAGAATGAAGTTGTAGGGAAGAAACACAATAATCGTAGAGGTAAACTTTTGGGAAGGACGCAGAGATTATGCATAAATGAAAAACCCAGAGATCAAAGATTAATCATAAGAGAAAAACATAGAGATAAGTAAGGGATAGATAGTTGGGAGAAAATTTATCATTCACTTATTATCCATGCACATGAAAACAGGGCATTTGAATCTCAGTCTTAAATATCATAGTGAAGACAGTCGATTTGGCTCCTAGTCGACTGCTTAGGCATAGACTAATAACTTAGAGGATAAGGGACATATGATAAAAACACATTTTTTCTTCGTATTAAATCAATAAAACCAAATGTGGAGAATTCATTGCAATCAGAGTTTGGGTTTTCCATGGAAATCAATTCCAAATATAGCGAGCATAAGGCTGGATGACTTTAAGTTCTTTGATCATAAAACGATGGGCCCATCAAGACAATTTGTTGAAAGATACAATGAAATCTCTGGATAGTGTTACGTTGATTAAACATAAAATTTAACACAGTAGAAGTACATTACTGAAGGCGCATGAACAATATTAAACTTCCATTCAATACAAATATACACATGTGTACCGTATCCAAATGTGAAAGCTTCGAATTTGTTGTCACGCGCGCACTCCATCCAGCTCCCGCTTGCCAACCGATGTGACCTCACTGGTACCTCTCAGCCAACGCTATGGGTACTCTTCTCCCCCCCGAGCCCCTTGAGCCGCAGAGGGGCCATGCAGACAATACCATAAAATGATAGCACCCATCTCGGCTCGCAAGGTCAAGCTACCACTCATTACCCGAGCTGGGTATCCCAACTCCCACAAGAGAAAGTTCAGTCAAGATAAAAGTTCAGCAATGTAACGTTACACAAGCCATATGTGATCCATAATCCTCCTCCTCCATCCCTTTTATAGAGTTTCTTAGTCATTAGTTTCCCAAACCTTCATTAAATTCCCTTTTTATTTATTTAATTAAGAAAAATCTCCCCAGTACAAATGTCGCTTGATCCCTTAGTTGCACTGAAAAATCAATTTTATTAATTAATTAAATATTCCTATTTCCCTCACCCACCAAAAGAATTCCTAAAAATGCTCCTTGGTATCCCAAAATTCCCTTACAATTCATGTAGGTAACTGCAATCCATAGTCAGTTCGTGAAGGGAGGCGGCGTATGGTATTTCCACTATTTGTACGTGGTCCCTAATGAGTGGGCATGCCTGCTTCAAACTTTATGTGAAATAGTTCTGTGATTTCTCTTTCTTCCTTTGGACCGAGACTACTCAAGGCTACCTCTCTTTGAAAGGAAGTACAGGTCACCCCACATATTAGTCAAGGATTCAAACCTAACAGAGAGGTGTGGCTTCATTTTGCAGTTTGGGTGGCCAGGTGTTACCAGGGTCAAATTTAGGGTGGCTAGTTTTAAGAGTAAGTTTAGTCTCTTAATTAGGCATTAGGTTTATTAACTTATCATAGTTAAAATCATGACATTCCCTTCAAGATGCACTATGTGCTTTAAGGGTGCCACTCGCCTCTTTCAGTTTTATTTGCGCGATGTGCCCTTCAAGATGCACTACATGCTCCAAGGGTGCCACTCGCTTCTTTCTATTTTCTTTGCACGATGTGCCCTTCAAGACACATTACGTGCTACAAGGGTGTCACTCACCTCTTTCTTTTTTATTTGCACAACATTCCCTTCAAGACACACTACGTGCTCCAAGGGTGCCACTTGCACCAGATTACAGCTGCCCTGTTGGTCTCACTGGATTCCTACCTAAGTAGTATTCAAGTATGGAGTATACCTAAGCAGATCCATCAAATGGGCCTCGTACTCCGACACCATACGACCTCCCTGTTGCAAGGAGTTGAACTCGTTGAGCTGACACTCAAATAATTCCTCAGACAGATACCTCTCTCGGAACCGTTCCTCGAACAGTTCCCATGACACGTCTTCGACTTCCATGTTCAATTGTGGTAGGAGCGTCTTCCATCATAGAAGCGTTCTTCCCTTCCAGTTGAAATACCACTATGCAGACCTTTATGCTGGAGGTCATAATCGTGAAGCATGAAGCACATTTCCTTGCTCTCAAGCCATGTCTCAACGACTAAGTCGTCCGCGACACTCATGGAATTGAGAAATTATCCTTCTAGAGTTCTCGGTGAAGCTAAAGGTACTGGCTGAGGCACATTGTGGACTCACAAGGGTGCAGGCACCTTAGCCTCATCTCAGTATATATGGTGAATTAAGGCCTCTGACATTAGCTGGAAGGGCCTTGTCAGACCATCACATCTCTTACAACAATTGACTCCTTCCCAGGGACTTGTTCTTCTCCTTGGGGGTTGGACCCCTCTAGCGTGGGTGCTACTGGAGGCATCACGCCTCCTCCCCTGTCACCATGTCGTGAATCTCTACGGTGTCATATAACCATGTTTATCGCATGGGAAAGTTAAATTTTTAATTAGCGCTAGTTTATTACTCAAGGGTTTACTTCAATGGAAATCATGGCGATCCAAAGTCGCAAGGTTGAACCTGCTCTGATACATATGTAACAACCCCCGTTGTTATGAATACATGCAACGCAAAGAAAGAATTTTATTTTTTTGTAGGAAAGCAACAATGACAACAATTGATCAACAAAACTTGACAAGGAACACAACACACGCAAATCAGGAAAGATACAACAATGGCCTAGCATACTAGCTCATTATGCAACTGGATGAAACATGCGATAATCAATAGACAAATAAAAACAGCTACTCGCCCGACACAAGCAAGACAACACCTATAAGATAAAGGAAAACATCGATAATCCCGACACAACGACTTCGTCAACTAGTAAATAGAACCTTCCCGGTGAGAAAGAGACAATCACAAAAGTTACAAAACAAGTAACACCATAAAAATAACAGTCATCAACCACATCAGGTGGTGCACATTCCTAAGCCGGGTTATCGTGTGCACTTCTTGATCCATGCACGCAACGATCCAATCTCAAGAAATCATGTTGCCATGGGGCGATGAGCGCACTAGGTACCCATGCGCAACTAGAATAATTCCAACCCTTCTTCCCAACATAAAATCCAACATTGCAACAACCTTACAAATAATATATTCAATAATTCAATAGGTCCTTATCTAGTTCCCTGTTGGGAGAACATTTAAAGCTGCTAAAAGGCAATAATCCCTGTACTTATAATTAAAAATAATAATATTAATGTAAGGCAAAAAATATTATAGGCGATTGACGCATTAAACATATTTAAACCATTGATCTAAATGAAAAAGTGGTTGTTAATCTAATCGAAGGGGTAGTTGCCTTACTCATAATTAAATCATCAATAACCAGTTATATCGCAATTGAAACTAAAACTATTAGGCGAATGTAAAAATAATCAACAATTAAAACAATTATTCATTATTAGACTATGCCACCCTATCTAATTACCATTTAAATGGACCCAATAAAGTTGATGCCAAGAATACTAACTATTACACCAATCAACCACAAACCATTAGTTGTTAAATTATTATGACTAGGTGCAAATGAGGGAACTATTATCGTTGGCATTTATCAATGAATCTATTAAGAAATTAATATATTGTGGCAAAGGTTAAAAACTGATATATGAAACTTACCAATAAAAAATTACTATATAAAAACCCTTAATATATTACTACTGCAATTTATTAATCTATTACCATTGTAAATGTTGATGCATCGTGAATAGTATTCATGAATAATTCAATGAAATATGACGCTATTCAAGTTTTATAACAATATCACTGAAAGTTTTAGTTCCATATGTCAACTTATGCTAATTTACGTTACAGTAACAAATCTAATTGATTGAAAATGAATAATATATTCACCAATGAAAATAACAATCTTGGTTCCTCAATTCTAAGAAATTATTGTAACGAAATAATACTATGAATAGATTACCATGGATAAACAAGATTTTAATCGCGCTAACTTTCAGAGTTAACATGACTCTCTGTGTCAAAGAACAATCAACAAAATACAACCGTGATGAGTATCACATCCAATTTCAAGCGTATCTAACCCAAATCAATCATGAATTGCACAAAGGACAAAACTGCATTGGATTTAGAATCTGTTAATGTCAGGATACATCCCCGACCATAATTTAGTGAAACAGGGTTAGAATATGAGAGTGTATAGGTATCGATGTAACATTGTAGCAATAGTTAGTAACTGCATCAGGATTTAATTTACACGTTAAAGAAAAATCGAGAGAGAGATTTTGGTTTTTTATGAAAGTAAATCATTTGAAGAAACTAGCCACAATGGAGACTGGATTAAGCGAAAAATTTAAACATAACATTCAAGAACCCTCAGGTTGGACTCAAATTACCATGTTTGTCATCTATGATTACGTGGTTCCAGAGATTATTGCTGATGAAATTGAACAGGAATGATTTACATACTTACCAAGAGAAGGATTAATATGGAGATATTTAAATTAGTTTGAGATAAGAGCGAGATAATTTTAATTATGATGGTAATCGGAAGCGAATTTGATAATAGGGATATATTAATTTGGTTTGAGATAACAACAAGATAATTTAATACAATGGACAGATAATTTGGTTCTAGATAACAGCGAGATAACGTGGAGAATCGAAATGTAGAGATTATCATTCAAAAATACACAGAGATACCTGTTCAGATCGTGGAGCAAAATGCATAGATTATTAATGTTGTTTGCTAAGAGAAATAAAAAAATGCAAAGAGAAATAAATATGAGATTTGAAGGGTGGTTTCACTGCACCTCCTAGTGAATTCGCTGGTCTATCCACCACAAATCTTCATAGAGTAAGGTAAACAATAACCACAGAGCAATGAAGGGTGATCTTGTTGTTCATAGAAGTGAACTCGTCGGGCTGTCAATCGAAAAATAATGTTGAGAAATAAAACAGTTTCTACAACTGGAAGTGACACCCCAATCGTCGGTTGGAAGCATGAAGTTGTAGAGAAGAAAAAAAAAATCGCAGAGGTAAATTTCTGGGAAGGACACAGATATTATGCATAAAGTAAAAACGCAGAGATCAGAGATTAATCATAAGAGAAAAATGCAAAGATAAGTAAAGAATAGATAGCTGGGCGAAAATTTATCCTTCACTTATTATCCATGCACAGGAAAGCAGAGAATTTGAATCTCAGTCTTAAACACTGGAGTGAAGACAGTCGATTTGGCTCCTAGCCGACTACTCAGGCACAAACCAATAACTTAAAGGATAAGGGACAAATGATAAAAAACAAAAAAAAAACTTCGTATTAAATCAATAAAAACAAACGCAGAGAAGTCATTGCAATCAGTGTTTTAGTTTTCCATGGAAATCAATTCAAAATACAATGAGCATAAGGCTGGGATGGCTTTAAGTTCTTTGATCATAAAATGTTGGGCTCATCAAGACAATTTGCTGAAAGATAGAATGAAATCTCTGGATAGTGTTACGCTGATTAAAAACAAACTTCAACAGAGTAGAA
This sequence comes from Picea engelmannii, assembly GCA_009831015.1. Taxonomy (NCBI): domain Eukaryota; kingdom Viridiplantae; phylum Streptophyta; class Pinopsida; order Pinales; family Pinaceae; genus Picea; species Picea engelmannii. The sequence continues at coordinate 286,941 of ML789459.1, forward strand.
GTACATTACTAAAGGCATGGGAACAATATTAAACTACCATTCAATACAAATATACACATGTGTACCATAGGCAAATGTGAAAGCTCTGAAGTCGTTGTCTCACATGCACTCTGTCCAGCTCTTGCTTGCCAACCGATGTGACCTCACCAGTACCTCCCAGCCAACTCTATGGGTACTCTTCTTCTCACTAAGCCCCTCGAGCCACAAAGGGACACACACACAATACCAAAAAATGCTAGAACCTAGCTCACCTTGCAAGGTTGAGCTACCACTCGTTACCCGAGCTGGGTATCCCAACTCCCACAAGAGAAAGTTCAATCAAAATAAAATTCCCTCAGCCTAACATTACACAAGCCAGATGTGATCCATACTCCTCCTCCACCATCGATTTTATAGATTTTATTAGTCATTAGTTTCCAAAACCCTCATTAGATTCCCTTTTTATTTATTTAATTAGGAAAAACCTCCCTCGTACACATGTCGCCCGATCCCCTAGTTGCACCAGAAAATCAATTTTATCAATTAATTAAATATTCCTATTTCCCTCACCCACCAAAAGAATTCCTAAAAACGCTCCTTGGTGTCCCAAAATTCCCTTACAATTCTTAAATGACTTATGCCTTACTTAAATCCTAGTTGAGTTCATAAATAGAAAGTCCCAAGGATAGATTCCTTACTAAGTTAGACATTCAACTTTTTCTTTAAGTTTTCCCTTTTCTTTAAGTTTCCTTTTTCTTTTAAGCTCCCCCCTTTTTCCTTTTTAACTAAAAATCAATTTAGCAAGTGTAGATAAAACAACCATTTTCCCTTTTAATAAATTTAATCCTCCTTTATAATTTTTACTTTAATAATTAAGCTTGAATTTCTTACCCTCCCCTTCTTTTTACATGTTTATTTATTTTTTTCTTTAACCATATGTTCTACTTAGACCTAGGTTTTAATTTCCCTAGGCTGGGTGACAATTTTTAAGGGAAATTTTAGTTATTAAACTTTACTCATACCATCATCTATTTTAGGTCCGACTAGGTTCTAAGGGGGCATAGTTTTCCATTGATCAACATCTACCAGAGTATAAATGCTTCGACCAAGTTGAAAGGATAGGTGTAGCTGGGGATCGCTTTGGTTAGGGTACCGCTCATAATCAAGTAATATTTCCTCCTTATGTTGTTGATTGGTGCCATAGGAATAGGATCAGTTTATTCCATCTCTTCTGAGTAGTAGGGCTCCTATTAATTCGGACCGAGATGTTCCACCAGATTCTGATAGGGGTGTTTCACCTCCTCATTGGGGTTCCACCTCCCTCGGCAGTGGTGATTCCATCTAATTCTAATTAGTAAGCTCTAGATAGGAAGGATTTTGACCCATAGGTAGCGTTTGTCCCCTTGATGTTCATGTAGGTAATTGCAATCCATAGTCAGTTCGTGAAGGGAGGCAGTGTATCATATTTCCACTATTTGTACGTGGTCCCCAATGGGTGGGCATGCCTGCTTCAGACTTTATGTGAAATAGTTTTGTGATTTATCTTTATTCCTTTGGACCGAGACTACTCAAGGATACCTTTCTTTGAAAGGAAGTATAGGTCACCCCACATATTAGTCAAAGATTCAAACCTAATAGAGAGGTGTGACTTCATTTTGCAGTTTGGGTGGCCATGTGTTGTCAGGGTCAGATTTAGGGTGGCTAGCTTTAAGAGTAATTTTATTCTCTTAGTTAGGTGTTAGGTTTATTAACTTATCATAGTTAAAATCGCAATGTTCCCTTCAGGATGCACTATGTGCTCTAAGGGTGCCACTCGCCTCTTTCAGTTTTATTTGTGCGACGTGTCTTTCAAGATGCACTATGTGCTCAAAGGGTGCCACTCACTTCTTTCTATTTTCTTTGCATGGTGTTCCCTTCAAGACACACTACGTGCTCCAATGGTATCACTCACCTCTTTCTATTATATTTGCACAACATGCCCTTCAATATGCACTACGTGCTCAAAGGGTGCCACTTGCCTCTTTCGGTTTTCTTTGCGCGACGCGCCCTTCAAGATGCACTACATGCTCCAAGGGTGCCACTCACCTCTTAAATGAATTTGGTAGACGTCAAACCCCTAGAGTCAACACTCTATTAGGTGATCTTGTGGGAGACTAAGGGCCTCTAAGGAATAAGGGCCCTACCTTATTGCGCGCCCCTTAGAATCATCATGAGCGACTGTCACAGTCTGCCCTCACAACATCGTGGGTCTTCTCGAACTACGTAATTTTTAACCTACAGTTCAAGTCATGGAAAGAGTGCTAGTAGGCTATGGCAGGGCTACTTTCACACCTCTCTGTAACACCCTGTTTTCCCCAGCTTGTAAATATAACTAGATTGGCCAAGAACTATGGAAAACTCATAAAAATGGATATGTGATGTAAAAGGGACCTTGAGGAAAAGGTCAATAAATGTGAATGACATTTTGAACTTATTGCAAGACTACTGAGAGGGGATGTGCAGAAAAGAGACCAAAATGGCGGTGGAAGGCACCTGAAAAGGTGGCATTAACTTCCACCGATAATTAATACCGTATTTGGACTCCACTGGCTCGAAGAACCAAAAGCGGCTCGTTGGCCCCCAAATTTAAGGTCTCGTAGGCTGGTAGGCGGGCGGCTTGATGAGGGATGGGATGGTGAACCGCCCATCCATAGAGTTTTCAGTCCTGATCAAAGCGAGGGTAATCGTGCCACATGCAACCTCGCGAGAGGATAAGGAATATGGCAGAAGTGATTGCGGGGGCAGACGCGAGGGGAACTCTGGCATTACACAGAGTGAGTTATAGTAGAGAGGAAGGATTGCAACCTTCGCTCCTAGTCACTGGTAGACAGAGAGACGCGGTCTCACGGCGTCGTGGTCTCAGCTCGAGGGTGGCTAGTGGTAAATCTGTTGGGAGTCGCTACACCTACGGTTAGGTGGAAACGAGCACCCCTCTCAGTAGTCGCACCCATTTCTGGTGTTATTTCTGATAAGTGTTTTACATATTGCATCTTGAAATTCATAGAATGATATATATATATATGTATATGCTCATAGAACTGTGAAATTGTGAATGATGTCTATGTAAGAATGTTTGTGCAGTGTTTGATAAGAATGAATAGATATATGCTCATAACAAAAGAAACCATGCATGACGTACGTTGATAAAGGAATCTAATTATGCCTAGGTTGAACTAAGTTAGGCTTCCAGCCTGTTCTCGGGAAGTTGTTTTCCCTTACCCGTCTCCAGCGATGCCCCGGAATAGATCTCATCACAGAGACTTTCCCTCCTTAGAAAGGTTCACCAAGAACCCAAAAAAAGGACTTGAACGTGCAAGTCTTAATAAACTTGTACAAGGAGGAATGACCCTCTTCAGATTTTGAAGTAGCAGCGTAGGGATAAGTAACGAATCGATGGATGAGATCTTGTCGGAAGACCCATAGTCATTCACGACCATCAGATTGACAGAAGTAGTAAGAGGGTTACTCCTCTTGCCCTTTTTCCTCTATCTTCATGAATAGCGAGGAAATCAGGATCGTAGGTCCCCCAAGGTCCATGAGAACATTTGGACCGTCGATCCTTCCACACCTACGAAGTAGTGGAAGAATGCCCAAGGTGGGACAATCTAATCCATTGGATCTCATTCAGGAATCCTGTCGGTCGTTGGATCGGGTTAAGATGCTTAGATTTTAGTCTCTGTAGTGCACGCAGGAAGGACGGATCTAGAATGTTAGATCTTGGTTCAATTACCCGTCAGCCATCGGATCGGTCCAGATTTGTCCAAGGGTTACCATCAGGAGTCCAGCCATCGACATGTCAGGATTCTCAAGGACAAGAAAATCGAGACACTTCAAGTCTCGAAACACCGAGAAGATCTGAACTGCCCGTTGAGGATGCACATGGCGGAGATCGAGGTTACTATCGGGGGTAGGGATATTCAGCATCAGGAAATTAGAGTTCTTGAGGCCGTGAGAATTGGGACATCACAAGTCTCGAAATCCCGATCAAAAGAGGACGTGTGGCAGCAATCGGCGCCGACGGGGAAGGTCCCGACAGGAAGATGTTGATCGGCGTTTGTGTCATCGGGATATCGGGAATCCTGATGACAATTTATTTATGCATTTTGGAAACGCAACGCTCGAAACCTTGATGAGTGGAAGCCAGTCGTCAGTATATTAGAGAAGTAGGAAGCGCCATTGTGTGGGCCAGCTGTCAGCATAGCGGGAAGATGGGATTCGAAGGATCGGGAATCCTGTGAGCCCATACATTTTGGCATTGAAAACCCTGTATCCCCGACAAGGGATAAGACTATGGTCACGGGGATCGTGGTCATGTGAGCTAGGATCTTAGCCAGGAGAGCTAGCGCATAAAGGACGCATCAGGATTCAAGGAATCGCAAGTCCTGGGGACATTTTCATTTCAACATTGGAAAGTCCAAAACCCCGATGGGGGACAAGGCTGTGGTCTTGTGAGATAAAGGTCGCGTGGACTAAAGACTTAGCCCAGGAGGCCAAGGCAACAAAGGAGCGTATCGGGAATCGGAGATCGGTGAACCAAATTGTTGGGACATCACGAGCTTCAAAACCCCGATGAGAAGGTATGGCTGCGGTCATATAGAGGGAGGTTGTATGGACTCAAAGGACTAGCCCAAGGGTACTAGTGGAAGTTGGAGTGCGTCGGGAATCGGAGGATCGCGGATCCAATGGGCATATGCATTTTGGCATTAGAAAGCCTGAAACCCCAACGAAAAGAAACAATATAAGGTTGTGGTCTCGTGAGCACGGTCATATGGACCAGGGCATAGCCAGGAGGGGATAAGTTCGGAAGAGAGCTCATCAAAGATCGGAGAATCGAGGGCATAGAAACCCTCGACATTAGAAAGGACAAAACCCTGAAAACCTGAAGTTGTCATCAGGAAACGACCACGGTTAGGTATAGAGAACCGTATAGACGAATGAAAGACTCGTTGCTCGGGGTTGGCATGTCGTTGATGCAAGCTTCGAGGATTCTCATTGTCGAGAACTAAAAGAAAACGTTTTATGCAGGTAGTGGGTATGTTACACTCTCCCTTAATGTCTCTATTTGTCGTGCGTGACCCTTCTACTCCAAATGTGAGTCTGGTCAGAAAACTATCGTCAACCTGCATCCATCAATGAATCATGTGAGTAATAATAATCAATCATCGTAATATCTAATCATATGTACATATGTCACATCAACAACATTCAAACCCAACAGTCCACTCCCTGACTTGATCCAGAGTCCAAGGGGTTTTATCAATGCCTCTGCATCCTCAATGTCCAAATTTCTGCACACTCAGGAGAACCTAGTCAATAACACCTGTCTATGTAAATACAAAAAAATAACATATCATCAGATCCACAATATCTCATAATCATAATCAAAACGACCAATAGTAAAATAAACAGGATCACTTGCACACAAGTGTCCTCAAAGAATAAGTTGGCTCAGTGTGTGCAAGAGTGGGATGTTGCAAATGTTTAAAAATTTAAATGACATATTCCATCTGCAACAAGATGAAGGCTTTGGTCCATAAAATATAAATGGTTTTAAGTTAATTTAGGTATTTGTAAATCTTAAGGTTTGAAGAAATTTACAGACCACTATGGCTAATTGGCCACATTTTTCTAGTTATTTTGTAAAAACAATTAGAGGTTAAACTGGTAAAAATGATGGAAATGTAGCAAAAATTGATTTTGTTAATGAAATAGCAGATACGGCCAATAGATTGCATAACCAAAGTGAAAAGTGAGAAGTTTTTTTTTCAATATATATTTTTGACTGAACTAAATTTAACTATACAATTGAAATCAAGGGGAAGTGAAAATGTTTTTTTCAATGTAAATTTTTGAGAGAGCTAAATTTATCTATACAATTAAACTTTACAATTTTAAAGAATAGATAATAAGAATTACCACATTAAATGACAAGGTTAAAATAAGAAGTACTATCAAATCAATGAAGTACTAAAGAATAAATTAATGGAACATAAATATATTAAAAAATGATATCTTTTACATCAAAGGGATTAAAATAATGACATCTCTCACATCAAGAATGCTCACATTAAATGACAAATTAAAGTGATGGCTAGGTGGCAGTTGGACATATTTTTAACTTTTTAACTTTTTAATTAAATATTTAAATTGCAATACCTATTAAAACCACATAAAAATAGTCACATCACTCTCTTCAACCAATAGAAAATTAAGAATTTCAATTTTCATAAAATAAAAAATACTTTTTATTTAAAAAAAATAGAATTAACAAAAGAAAATTTAAAAACTTTAGAAAGTTGTATGCCATTACAAACAACTAATTAAAAGTCAAACAAAATTGACTCCTAAAAAATTAGGATATACATTTCCATAGGAGGGCAGGTATAATAACATGGATTTTTAAACAAGGTACTTACATAGGATGGTAGGTATAATAACATGGATTTTTAAGCAAGGTACTTATATAAGGAAATTGAATAATTTATATAAAAATGCTACCATCGTTACTATTTTAATGAAAAAAAGGTGGTCTTGAATCCAAAGGTCCCTTTCGAATGAGGAGCCTAGAAAATGATGTCTAAGCCAACCTTTAGAAACATGCAACAACATCATGTCCCACTGCCCCCACTTCCTTTGACCATTGATCTTTCTATCTAATTATTTTAGTCCTCTTCCATTCTTTAGTGGTAAAAGAAAATGAAAATGTTTCTTAGCTTTTGTAAAAGAAAATGGAAGTGTTATAGACTTTGTTAGTGAAATCTTTATTAAGCAAATTTTATATGGAAATTAATACATAGGGTTGGGGTTGTTATCAAAATTACACAACGAGAGTCAATGGAAACCTTAGATTCTTCAACTAGTTTACCCACTCAGATGGTTTTTCTATACAATGTTTAGATGGGAAATGAAAACTTTGTTCAATGACCATGCCTTGGTATTATCAATAAGATGTATTAAAACTCTAGCCAAGCTTTTGTGTGATTAACTCATCTCCAATTTAACTTAAATATCAATCAAATAAAATCACATATGAAAAGGAACTTCACTCCACACACAAGGGATTGAAAATTAATTATATCTCATTTAATGATGAAGTTTCACATGACACTTAAATCCACACACAAAGAATGACAAATTAATTATATCTCATTTAATGAAGTTTCACGTGACATGGGAGATGGTCATTCAACTAGATGCCAAAATCAACTTGAAATTAATGCCCACCACCATTCAACATTCTCGAGAGAGAGAGAGAGAGGGACATACACCAGTGCACCCATGATCATGTTGTGCTAGAAACAACACCCCTCCCTAATTTCTTCACTTTGATTAGGAAGAAATTGCTCCAAGCAAAGAAATCCCCCCTCCCCTTCTTAATTTTATTGCTTCCCTAAAATTTTGAACTTCTTATCTATCAAATCACGATTCTTTTCACTCACAAAGTCCTTTTGTACTCTAAAGTTTCATCCCCCCTTTTTCCATTTGACTCAACTCAATTTCAAAAAATATTTTGATCTCCCACTGATACACAACGTTTCAACGAGTAATTTACATCTATTGTTGATACATTGCATTTCAGTGGGGGATCCACATCTTGCGTTGATACAAGGTTTGTTGGTGATAAATTCAGATATTTCCTCAACACATCAACTCTTTGACATCCTTCACTTTTGTCGATACAACATATTGGCACGCAGTGGGAAGACCTGGGGTTAAACATTAATCCACCAACAAATCCCAAGATATTGGCCCTTTCGGCATCAATCATAAGCATGTGAAGTCTCACCCGAGGTATCTGTGGGGACTGCATGAACTAGGCTTCCACAATCGTGGGGGAATATGAGACATTCATCCTAACTATTTACTTAACATTCATTCATATACCCTATGCATGAATTCATAACAACATATGATAAATTCATCCTAATTAACCATTCAACAAGTGTGTGAAATCCTTATATTGATATTAACCATTAAGAATATACTACATCTGTGTAATAAACAAAATAAATCAACACATTATGAAAACAAACACATCAGAAAATAAATATTTAATGTGGTTCACCCCAAACTGGGCTATGTCCACGACGACTAGCTTCTTATATTATCTGTTCATCTTTAGTTCTTAAAATAGATGTGCATTGCACTCATACAATAATCTTATGTTAAAAAACCAAAATTTACCAAGTTGTTCTATGTTGCAGCGCACACATACCTCTCGACTGATATTCAATGCAGCTCATACTCAGCAACTAGAAACAAGCTACTTATCGCCTTCATCTCTACTTCCAAAATGATCTCGCGCTAAAATCTCTCTCTACTCAAAAACTCATTACATATTTATACATGTACATTAGGGCTTAGCTCATTGCAATGTGGAAAAAATGTCCCAAAACACCTAACTAACTTCTGCCTTCTGCACGTTGGCTCTTGAAAATTCACTAATTGTCTACCACGCATGTTTCTCCTTTGTTGACTTGTCGTGTGGTTCGTAATTTCATGACTCCCAAAACTTACCCAAAATATCATGCACCAACATGCCCCAAAAACTCACGTATGGCTCATCTCGAGCCACTTCAGGCATGCTTCCATGTCTTCATGAACTTGTGAAATGTATCTCGTGTGGATGCGACATTTTCTTTGACTTGTGCTTCCTGCTCCAAGATTTATTCTGTTATCTTTGTTCTAATATGAGTCTTCAACTTATCTTTATTGTCTTGTGTTGCCTTCCTTGCAACACCTTGTGAAAATAGCAGTTCCCCTGCGTCTCGGAACGCTTCCTCTTCCATAGTCTCTAAATTTTGCACATGAGCTTGTTGTTCTTCTCTTAATCGACTCATGTCTAAGTATATACTATAGCTTCCTATTATTGGTGAGTGCATTCATATTTTCTTCCATTGGCATATTTATCACAGTTTCCTTGAACTTTTGCACCTAATCCTGCATAGCTTACAATGTCTTCCCGATTTCTTGCAATTATGCATCTTTTGTCAGTTGCATCCACACTTGTGCACTTTCATCATACAATTTGGCACACTCCTCCTCTAAACTCTTGATTATTTCTACTGTCATTTTTATGTTCTTCTCTCTCTATTCCCTTTCTTCTAGCGGTGTACTCGGTATCTGGTGTGCTTCCAGATCATTAATATTCGTGCAGAAGCCCTGAATGGCTTCGTCAATATTAGTAATTGTTTCTTCTAAGGGGGAATATGCTTCTACAAACACTTCTAGAATATGATTATATACCTCTTGTACCGCTTGTTTCAATCTCTTCATCCTCTACATGGCCTCATCTCTCTCCATCCTAAGTTGATCACATTCTTCATATAATACATCCTTATCTTCAACTACCTTGGACAACTCCATCGATGTTGACACTGCACGTACTTGAATTTATTGTGTGACACTCATCTACAGAGTATGTAGTATTTCTATGGGAATATGAGTGATCCAGGTGGATATCGGTGGCCACCCACCTTTTCCAATTGGCTCAAAAACATTTTCTAGCAATTTTGGTAATTTACTATTTTTAGCAGTTTTTTGGGTCCTAAACTTACGGAGAAGTTTTTATGCCCTAAATGATGATTTTTGGGAAAATGGAAATCAATATGAAGGTTCCTTCGATGTTTCTCACACAAAAATTGTATCCCTCTGATAGATCTTTCTAACAAGGTATCGAGCACCCCAAACGGAGATCGTATGCAAACGTTACGGCCCAGGGAAGTTGACGTGTCAACTACCTCCATCAGGGCCTGCAAACCTTTTGGATTTTCATCTTCCAGGGTTAGGGTTTTGGATTTACCTTATGTTAAAAATTCCCTTAGAGCCTTATTGTAATAATCATATTCTTGCGAATGCAAGTAGCCATCACATCTCTTCTCAGAGATAAGTTGCCACCATTCTAGCGAGTCTTTCACTCTATTTTTACAGTCTCTGTACATTTCTTTCATTAATAGAAATCATGTATTACTGTATCTCTATGTTTATGGTCACATATCTGGTACGTTTATGTTATATTATTGGATATCCATGATATCTCCATGAATCTTTTTATTATATCACGACTCTCATTTCGTGCCGAAATTAATCCGGATCGGTGGTATCAGGGCAAGTTGCTCTTGATTGTTTTTCAATGCATGTCCCCGACGAGGTCCGAGTATAGCAAGTTAGGTCTCAATCTTGTCTCTCTTGAATACAATCTCTCTCGCACGCCCAAGAAAATCCTCATGGTGGAAGAAAAGAAAAACGATGGATCAGATGATCCTATCAATTTGTTTCTTGAGAAAGCTCTCACGCGACAGAGGGACTAAATGATGGAGAATTTTTCCCACAACCTTCAACGTCTGTCGATAGAAACAGGTGAATATTCATCAAATGGCCACTTTGGAGGCACCTTGCCTTTCAAGGTACAAGTTAATTTTGATATTCCTTTATTTGAAGGACAGATAGATGCAGAAGCCCTAGACAATTGGCTAAACCTGCTAGAAGGTTATTTCTCTATTCACAATTTTTCCGACAGAGAAAATATCACCTTAGCACTCCTTAAATCTCTCCCCCATGTCAAACATTAGTTCTAAATGTACAGGGAAAAATTACCACAGAGGATTCTGGTGTATGTGGGGCCGAGCCAACTTGGAAGTTTTTTGTGGATGCGGTAAAGGAACAATATTACCCTGTTGGAAACTATGAGGACCAATACATGAGATGGACCACATTGTGGCAAGAGAGGGGCCAAGAAGTTCTAGAGTTCACCAATACCTTCCATACCTTGGCACCAAGATGGGTATCAAATACTCTAAACGATATATGGTTATGAAATACCGCGGGGCTCTACACAGATACATCCAAACTAAACTGGATTTTTTGGACATCTCATCACTTGGTTCTGCTTATCGATATGTTGTTAAAATTGAGAAAAAGTTTAAACACCAGAACAAACAATATTTTGGATCTATAAATCCACAACAACCAAATTATGATAAAGACGGTCCTAACAAACAGCTTCTTGAAAACTAGCCTAAGCTATAGGAAAAGAAGGGTCACAGGAAGACAAAGAAGGACACCGGAAAATGGTGTGATTTCCATAAAATCTCCTGGCACAACACCGAGGAATGTCGCTCAAAATAGTCATTGGTGGCCGAGATAAAGGACAAGGATCCGAACCCTAATTCAGAATATGATTCTGAAAATACTGGTAGAATATAGATCATCGACGCAGACCCCACTTCTATTGTCACGACCACAACAATTCAACCAGAAGAACCAACAGATCCTGAAGAGGGGGAGTTCCTTTTTCATTCAAATATGTGGGTGAAGGGGACCCCATTACATTTTATTGTTGATAGTGGAAGCTAGAAGAACCTCATCTCAGCAGAATACGTCAAACAATTGGGATTGTCGACAACACCACACCCATAGACATACAACATCAGGTGGCTTCGCCAAGGATGAGATCTTGGTGCCAACCAACAGTGTCGATTTTCATACGGCATCTAGACCTTCAAGGATGGGGTATTATGTGATGTTTCCCCACTGGATGTCTGTGTTGTTATCTTGGGCCAGCCATATATGTGGAGACGCCATGTTGTTTATGAGTCTTGACCTCGCAGTGTCATTATTTCTCTGAGGGGTCCTCTCTACATAATACTAGAGGTAGCTTCGACTAGTGTTCCAAATAAACAGTTCCACAAGGTAGTATTTCATACTGCAAAATTCAGTTTCTTCACAATCTGTTCAAAAGGGGAACAGAAGGACACTGCAACCACTACAGCCTCGCTCCAAGCACCTTCTATCCAACAGAGGCAAGTCGATAAGGTTGCAGCAAAGAGAAAAGATTTCTTCTGCACACCATCCTCTCATGTAGCTTGACTTGTTGAATAGCCTCAGCCTCAACAGGTTTGTGACATACTTCCACAAATTGAGCAGGACGACGTCTCCAGCAAGGCAAGCAACTCACCAAGATTCAGATTCAACAAACGCTTTTTCCTCTCCTTCGGGCACTCAACACAATAGAGACCATTTTTTCCTAAGGAGGGAGGATTGATCCAGGTGGATATCGGTGTCCACCCACCTTTTCCAACTAGCTCAAAATAGTTTTCTGGCATTTTTGGTAATTTACTATTTTTAGCAGTTTTTCGGATCCTAAAATTCTGGAGCCGTTTTGAGGCCCTAAACAACATTTTTTGGGAAAATGGGGAGCAACATCATAATTCCTTCAATGTTGATCACATAAAAATTGTAGTCCTCGGATAGATATTTCTAACGAGGTATCGAGCATCCCAAACGGAGATCGTATGCAAACGTTACGCCCCCGGGAAGTTGACATATCAACTACCTCCATCGGGGCCCACAAACCTTTTGACTTTTCATCTTCCAGGGTTAGGGTTTTAGATTTTCCTTATGTTAAAAAGGCCCTTAGAGCCTCATTTTAATAATCATCTTCTTGCGAATGCGAGTAGCCGTCACATCTCTTCTCAGAGATAAGCTTCCACCATTCTAGCGAGTCTTTCACTCTCTATTTTTACAGTCTCTATACATTTCTTTCATTAATAAAAATAGTGTATTATTGTATCTTTGTGTTTATGGTCTCATCTCTAATACATTTCTATTATATTATTGGATATCCATGATATCTATGTGCATCTCTTTATTATATCTCTTCTCTCATTTCATGCTGAAAATAATCTGGATCAGTGGTATCAGAGCACGCTGCTCTTGATCATTTTTCAGTGAATGCCCCTGATGAGGTCTGAGTATAACAAGTTTTGTCTCAATATTGTCTCTCTTGAATACAATCTCTCTCGTACACCCAAGAAAACCTCCATGGCATAAGAAAATAAAAAAGATGGAGCAGACGATCCTATCAATTTGTTTCTTGAGAAAGCTCTCATGCGACAGAGGTACGAAATGATGGAGATTTTTTCCCACATCCTTCAACGCCTGCCAATAGAAATAGACACATCTTCATCAAATGGCCACTTTGGAGGCACCTCTCCTTTCAAGGTACAAGTTAATTTTTATATTCCTATATTTGAAGGATAGATAGATGTAGAAGCCCTAGACAAATGGCTAAACCTACTATAAGGTTATTTCTTTGTTCACAATTTTTCTGACAGAGAAAATATCACCTTCTCACTCGTTAAAGATGTCCCCCATGTCAAACATTGGTGGGAAACTTACTGGGAGAAGAGTTCCACACAACAGTCTGGAGTATATGGGGTCGAGCCCACTTTGGCTTTTTTGGTGGATGTTGTAAAGGAACAATATTACCCTGTTGGAAACTATGAGGACCAATACATGAGATGGACCACACTGTGGCAAGAGAGGGGCCAAGAAGTTCTGGAGCTCACCAATACCTTCCATACCTTGCACACCAATATGGGTATCAAAGACTCTAAGAGAGATCTGGTTCTGAAATATCACGGGGGTCTACACAAATACATCCAAACTGAAATGGATTTTTTGGAAATCTCATCACTCGGTACTACTTATCGACATGTTGTTAAAATCGAGAATAAGTTTAAACACCAGAACAAATGATATTTTGGATCTGCAAATCTGTAACAACCAAAGTATGAGAAAGAGGACCCTGACAAACAACTTCTTGAAAACCAGTCTAATCCATAGGAAAAGAAGGGTCACGGGAAGATAAAGAAAGACACCGACAAATGGTTTGATTTCCAAAAAATCCCCTAGAATAACACTGAGGAATGTTGCTCAAAACAATCATTGGTGGCCAAGATCAAATACAAGGAGTCGAACCTTGATTTTGAATATGATTATGAAAATAATGGTAAAAGACAGATCATTGATGCAGACCCCACTACTATTGTCATGACCGAAGCAATTCAACCAGAAGAAGCAACAGATTCTGAAGAGGGGGAGTGCCTTTTTCATTGAAAGATGTGGTTGAAGGGGACCCCATTGCATTTTATTGTTGATAGTAGAAGCCAAAAGAACCTCATCTCAGCAAAGGTCATCAAATAGTTGGGATTGTCGACAACACCACACCAACAACCATACAACATCGGGTGGCTTTGCCAAGGATGAGATCTTCATGTCAACCAATAGTGTCGATTGTCATACAACATCCAACCCTTCAAGGATGACGTATTATGTGATGTTTCCCCATTACATGTTTGTGGTGTTCTCTTGGGCCATCCATATATGTGGAGACGCCATGTTTTTTATGAGTCTCAACCCCGTAGTGTCATTGTTTCTCTAGGGGGTCATCTCTACAGAATATCAGAGGTATCTCTAACTAGTGTTCCACCTAAACAGTGCCGCAAGGTAGTATCTCATACTGCAAAATTCAGCTTCTTCACAATCTGTTCAAAAGGGGAACATAAGGACACTGCAACCACTACAACCTCGCCCCATGTACCTTCATCCAATAGAAGTAGGTCAACAAGGTTGAAACAAAGAGAAAATATTCATTTTGCACACCATCCTCTCATGTATCTCAACTTGTTGAATAGCCTCAGCCTCAACAGGTTCATTACATACTTCCACAAACTGAGCAGTGCGACGTCTCCAGCAAGGCAAGCAACTCACCAAGACTCAAATTCAACAAACAATTTTTCCTCTCCCCCGAGCACTCAACACAATGGAGGCCATTGCTTCCTAAGGAGGGAGAATTGATCCAGGTGGATATCGGTGGCCACCTACCTTTTCCAACTGGCTCAAAAACGTATTATGGCAATTTTGGTAATTTACTATTTTTAGTAGTTTTTTGGATCCTGAACTTCTGGAGTCGTTTTGAGGCCCTAAACAACGCTTTTTGGGAAAATGGGGAGAAACATGGAATTTAATTAAATGTGAGTCACACAAATATTGTAGTCCTTGGATATATCTTTCTAACAAGGTATCGAGTGCCCCAAACGGAGATCGTATGCAAAAGTTACGCCCCCGAGAAGTTGACGTATCAACTACCTCCATTGGGGCCCACAAACCTTTTGGCTTTTCATCTTCTAGGGTTAGGGTTTTGGATTTTCCTTATGTTAAAAAGGCCCTTAGAGATTCATTGTAATAATAATGTTCTTGCAAATGTGATTATCCCTCACATCTTTTCTCAGAGATAAGATTCCACCATTCTAACGATTCTTTCACTCTCTCTTTTTATAGTCTCTGTACATTTCTTTCATTAATATAAATCATCTATTAATGTATCTCTATGTTTATGGTCACATCTCTGATACATTTCTGTTATATTATTGGATATCCATGATATCTCTGTGCATCTCTTTATTATATCTCCACTCTCATTTTGTGCCGAAAATAATCTGGATCAGTGGTATCAGAGCATGCTTCTCTTGATCGTTGTTCAATGCATGTCCCTGATGAGGTCCGCCTATAGCAAGTTGGGTCTTGAGATTGTCTCTCTTGAAGACAGTCACTCTCGCACGCCCAATAAAACCTCCATGGAGGAATAAAACACAAATGACGGAACATACGATCCTATCAATTTGTTTCTTGAGAAATCTCTCATGTGACAGAAGGAAAAAATGATGGAGAATTGTTCACACATCCTTCAAAGCCTATCGATAGCAACAGGTGCATATTCATCAAATGGACACTTTCGAGGCACCTTGCCTTTCAAGCTACAAGTTAATTTTGATATTCTTGTATTTGAAGGACAGGTAGATTGAAAATCCCTAGACAAATGGCTAAACCTGCTAGAAGGTTATTTCTCTGTTCACAATTTTTCCGATAGAAAAAAGATCACCTTCACACTCCTTAAAGCTCTCCCCCATGTCAAACATTGTGTAATGTCCCCCACCTCTTAGAGAGGTGATGAGGAGACTCAGTGGCCTGGGCACCCCCACTAGGTCATAGTCTCACACTGAAGGGGGGAAAGTCAAGAAGTTAAAAGTTATATTTTTAAGTTGACTTAAGAAAGGGAAAGGATAAAGGAGTAATAGATAACTCAACAGAAGAATAGAAGATTAACCCTGGCAGTTAACCTAACTCAACATAGAATTAGAAGGAAAAGTATAAGTAAGAGGCTAGGGTGCACCTATTACTCATGCTGGTTTTGGATTAGCATTGGCTATTTCTCTTGAGCATTCAGTTTGGGGGTTTTGTTGTACAAACCCTTGTGAGCAACTCAGTGGTGAAATATCCACTCACCTTGTTCCACAGCTTGGTCTCGGGGATGAAAGACTCCTCCACACCATTCTAGTCTCATCCCATCTCCATCTAGCACTTCATAAGGGGTAGGAACATCGGTTTGAGGGATTTTCTGGAGGGTTATCATCATTCTACATTTGTTTGCAAATTGGGACGTCTCGGAGCCATAGGGGACATCCTGTGATTTAGTTAAACTCAGATATAGGGAGATCTTCTTGAGATCTGAGCCCGAAACTTCTCCCACGGAATACTCATAGCCCGATCTATATTCTTGGAGAGTTTCAGAGCATTTGGAGGCCTCCTTCATCAGGGCCGAACCTACTAGGGTTTCTGTCATCCAGTGGGGCGCACCATTCAGTGGAGATTTCAGATCTACAACGATTGAGAGGGATATTGGAGATTCGGGCATCTGGGTTGTTCTTACCATCACCCGATCTATATTCTTGGAGAGTTTCAGATCATTTGGAGATCTCCTTCATCAGGGTTGAACCATCTAGGGTTTCAGTCATTTAGTGGGGCACACCATTCAGTGGAGAATTCAGATCTACGGAGTTTGAGAGTGGATTTGGGAATTTGGACATCTGGGTTTTCCTTGCAGTTGCCCGATCTATAATTCGGCATATTTCTCGGGATGATTGGACACTTTTGGTAGCAGGGAAGAATTATTCAGGGCTTCAGCATTCTAGCAGGACGTGGCACTTTCCATCTTGGAGGTTGAGCATTAGTATGGCTCAGATCTGTTTGATTTAGTCTTCATTGTATATCCAGCCTTTGGAGGCTCATTTTGTATTGTCGGGAGCATTTTGTAGTAGCTCATATATATTTCTTGTACGACCATCTGAGGTTTATGCCAGATCGGCCATCTATTGTATTGATCTTACATTGCTCATAATAAAAAGGTCAGATCTTTGCTTGTGCTTCTACATCTTGAATATATTGTGATCTCCATGTGTTGATGAATCTTGTATGCACTTAAAAACTCAATAAATTAGTAGTAGTTAGTGATTCCAAGAAAGCATTTGGCTTGGGATCATTACAGTGGTATCAGAGCCTCGATCCTCCAAACCTGTGGAGAGATCAGTGCATGCAGAAGTATAGGGTAATTGCCATGGGTTGAAGGAAGATAAACAACAATGAAACAGAGGTAGAAATAGAAGGGTCAGGAGATGACCATGAGCCTCAGGGCTTGGCTCTCTTAGTAACTGAATTTGGTAAGTTCCAACAAAACATGAACCACACAGAAAGCACATTGGTCCGA
>ML789459.1:320448-376668 GCA_009831015.1 Picea engelmannii
ATCATATCAATCAATTACTTGACATCAATCAATGACATCAATCAAACCAAACCATTTACATCAATGACATATGATCCAACAATCTCCCAAATAATCAAACCATTGGCATCAATGACAACATGATCCAACAAGTTACACAAATTTGACTTCATACATTTCATCTTCTTACATCATATTCCAATAAGTTGTGCATGTACCTTTACTAATTCCTCCTAAGTAACATATTGATGTTTCTACATATCTTTATTATAAAATGTGGCGTGATAAAGAGTTAGAGGGAAAAAAAAAGAAGGTATTATAAGGATGTAATGAACCCTAATCTAGAAGATCAAAATTATCTATTTGTTTTGACAAGTGTAAAGAAAAAAATAATGATTGCTAAGATAAGAATAAATTCTCACAAGCTCCATAGTGAAACTGGGCTTTGGTCAATTCCTAAAAATCCATGGGATGAAAGAGTGTGTCACCTTTGTGAGATGAAAAACACATTCTCTTAGATTGTCTAGCCTATACCCAAATTAGATATCATTTTAAAAATATTTGTCACACTACCAAGCTTCCTAACCTCTTAACTCAACAAAACTATGGTGATCTTGGAAAGCTTCTCGTACTGCTTTTCGAGCACAGAAACTAAATTCTAAAGAATTGCAATTAATCACTTACTCGCTTAAGGTTAGACAGACCAATTAGGTCTTAGTGGATGTTGTTCATCATCATCATCATCAAATGTATTGGAAAAAAAATTAACTTGCACCACCCCATATCCATAAACTAATTGGAAAAGAACCACTTCACTTATATTAAATTATAATAAAACTAAATTATACAACTATAACAATCACCACCCCCATATCCATAAACTAGTTGCAAAAGAAGCACTTCACTTATATTAAATTGTAATAAAACTATATTATACAACTCTAACAACCAAACTTATGGGCTTTCAAATTAATTATAAAATAAACTCATTTCAATATAGATGTATAATAAACACTTACACTATGCATTGGCTTTCCAGCGAATTACAGAATAAACCCATTTCAATATAGAAAATTAAAGTGGAAAATTAAATATATCTAAACACTGTCATAATAAAAACAAATCAATTTATCTAACCACTGCCATAATAAAAACAAACCAATTTATCTCACCACTGATATAATTAAAACAAACCTCCAGTTAATGATCAATTTAGATGCGAAAGTGGAACAATTAATGTTATTGATAGGGATGATCAAACAACGTAGAAACCAATTTATCTAACCACTGCTATAATAAAAACAAACTTCCAGTTAATGATCAACTTAGATGTTAAAGTGGAACAATTAAAAGGAGCAGAGAGAAACCAATTTATCTAACTACTGCAATAATAAAATCAAACCTCTGGTTAATGATGAGGAATTTAGATGCGAAAGTGGAACAATTAATGTTATAGATCGGGATGATCAAACAACCAAAATAAAAGGAACAGATAGAAATTGTTGCAAACAGACAAAATCCTACTAATCAAATTCCCCAAATCAAAACTCCTCTTCAATCACTATTTGAATCATTTGAAAACAGAAAACAAGCCCCAGACAGATTAAGAAATATTTGTGAACAGAGACTTGAGATAGTCTCTAAGACTTGAGACAGTCTCTAACAGCTATTAAAAAAAAACGAGACACTCTGTATATTACAGATAACTTTATGGACAGAGATTTGTATCAGGAAAGTAATTTTGTATGAAGGTAAAAACAAAATTTAGTTAGAGTTAATGTTTATCTTTTTAGAAATTGGTTTGGTTTGTTGGTTTGAATTTGTTAGATGTTTGTATAATGAAAGTAATTTTTAATTTTGTATGAAGGTAAAAACAAAATTTAGTTAGAGTTAATGTTTATTTTATTAGAGATTGGTTTGGGTTTGTTAGATTTAGTTAGTTGTGAGAGATCTTTTCCAACTATTAAATCTTATTTCTTCATAAATTTGTTATGTTCTTGAGGAAAACATCTTTTATAAATATGTGATTAATTCAGTAATAAAATATAAAGAGATTTAGTGTGTATAATATGGTTCTCTAAATAAATCTTCATGAATTTGTTATGCTCTTGAGGAAAACATCTTGTATATGTATAAATATGTGATTGATTCAGTAATAAAATATATAGGGATTTAGTGTGTATTCTGACTCTCTAAGTAAATCCTCATGAATTTGCTCTTGAAAGATTGTGATTGATTTAGTAATAAAATATATAGAAATTTAGTGTGTAATCTGGTTTTCTAAGTAAATCCTCATAAATTTTCTTTTGAGGAAAACATCTTGTATAAATATATGTGATTGATTCAGTAATAATTTAGTGTGTAATCTGGTTCTCTAATTAAAGAGAAAACCAGTTCATTGAATGAAAAACAATGAAATTGCAAACAAAAAACTAAAACCAATACATTGAATGAAAAACAATGAAATTGGAAAACAAAAAATTCTTTGTGGAACATTCCTTACAAGATATATTACAAGAAAGATAAATATTACAAGATTCAGTAACAGATATAACCCATTCAAAGGCCATTTTAAGCTTTTAAATTTAATGACTATGCAACTGCCCTCAATCAAAAGAAAATTCTGAAGACGGCAGGTACTTCCAGTTTCCTCAAACTCCAACGAAAATAACATTCAGCAAGAATGTAGAGGCATGCAATAAAGTACCACCAGGAACTCCAACGAAAATAACATTCAACAAGAATTTAGAAGCACCCTGTCTAATACCAATTCAAGCCAGGTCTCTGTCATACTCTAGAGAATAATGGGTTAAAAGAACACTACCAATTCCCGACTTCAACCAAACCAAGGCTTGGAGAGCAGCATAAAGTCATCTCCAAAAAAGCTATAGACATCCTCTGGATCCTAATACAATGCACCCGATCTCCAACGATAAAATAACAACGCACCCTCTAGTAGCAACTGTCATCATACAAGCCATCCCGTTCTTTGATATCGAACGAAGGAAAGTGGGATGACCATGTCCATCCACACTGACATTCTCAGCAACTCCTCCATCGCCACT
This sequence comes from Picea engelmannii, assembly GCA_009831015.1. Lineage (NCBI taxonomy): Eukaryota > Viridiplantae > Streptophyta > Pinopsida > Pinales > Pinaceae > Picea > Picea engelmannii. Next base: position 323,493 of record ML789459.1, read on the forward strand.
CTGTTGAACTCCTCCATCGCCACGGACATCCCTCAAACGATTCAGAACGACTCCATCCCTCTTTTCATTACGAGGAATTTTATGCGAAAACGGAATATTAAATAAAAATCGCAAGAAATGCAGGCCCAAGTCGATACCCATGGCTACCATTATCGCATCAACAACATATTTAGAGGGTGACAGAGTGTGCGGTTCATACCATTTTCCATGGCCTCCTTCCATTGCAATAAGCACAGCCCAAGTAACAGAGCAAATCAAGTTCACAAAACTAATTAGAAAAGACAATGTTCCAAAGCTTAGAAGACTACCTTTAAATGTCAGCACTTGGCAAACAGTGGTGTGTTTGACGTTAGAAGATACCCGAGATTTCGTTAAAAATGCATTACCAACGATCCCACTTCCTCTGTTGTCCACAATATATTCTTTGATCGCCCCTCGAGCTACCAGAGCTCTAGAGAAACCACCTACTCTCAACCAGCCAGTTAGTATAATGTTGACTAATACTTCTTCCAACCTTGGCACTATCAACGAAACAATTCTGTATTCTTGCGCATCATCGCATTCTTCGCTCTGATCGATGTAGATTTTCAGGGCATCCGAAGCCAGGCTTACGACTCCTCTTGCTTCCTCATCTTTAGTCTTTAAAGAGATGTTGAGCAACTTTGTCCACTCATCATTTTCTGCTACGCAGGTTGGAATGCAGATGCAACTACATTATTCTTCAGACATGAAATTGGGAAATGTATCAAGTATTTCATAGATTGCAGCAACATGCCATTCTATCCTCTGGCAATTTCTTCTTCTTCTTCCTTCCAAATCTATCATTCTCCTCCTCCACCACATGCAAGAGGCCGTCCTTGCAAGCATGGCATGCATTTCTCAAGCAGGTCAGACATGGGAGTAGGCACTGGGAATCATACAGTTCTTTAAGTGTTCCAGGTATCCATTCAACAAGAATCATTGTGATCTCTTCCCGTGTCTTGAATACAATACAATACAGTTGCATGTTGTTAGCATTCTGTAAATTTGTTCTGTTGAGGTAACCTACAAACCAACTTTAGAGTTGGGTACTATCCTACTCAGCTCAGAGAGGGCTCACTCCTGTCACTTGGTCTTTAACAGAGTTTTTTTTAACAAAACAATGGTTAGGTTTTGTTGTTTTGAAGGCTTTTTATAATTTTGTTGGCAAGGAAGGGAAGGGACACTTAGGGCTATGGAGTCAAACTTTTGAAACGGATGGAAGCACTGACTGTTGATAGAACTCTCTAGAGGATAAAGACTAAATGAGGAGATAAATATGAGTTATAAATTGTAAATTTGCAGAGTGTAAGAAGAAGGGAAAAAATATATAACTGTATCGGAGCATTAAATAAATGAATTATGACATTAGTTAGGAAGAACTTAACACAATTTAAATTGCTTAAGCCAAGAGCATCACAAGATGAATTATGGGCCTTTAAATTTCCAATTTAAACAGAAGACAATGAAAATGGAATTTAAGCATACACGAAATACATACAAAGAGAGGAAACAAAACTCAAATCACCACCATTATAATCTTTTCATGGAAAATTCAATAGTTCTGCATGTGTATTCTATTCAACTTCAGAAAATTACATTCAAGTTTCGAATAACTAAAATTGTGCGCTTGCACTTCTGCCAACTTTTAATACATTTGGAGCTCCTAATATTTATACAAGTTGAATTCCTTTGGTTTGAAACCGATTACAATGATAAAAATGAAACGTTTCATTTTCTGAAACTAATTACAATAATTACAAGGGACATTGGTTTTGAAACTGATTACAATGATTAGCAAGAAAACGTTTCATGATCCGACTTCTGACTCCTGTGATGCTTCAGTCTCGTTCTTTTCCACTTGTTATGCTCTCGTCTTCAACCTGATTTGTCATGTTTAGTGACATCTGGCCATCATTTACTGGACTCTAGAAAACTGCACTTTGTCTTACCCAACCGTACTATCTCCTTCCATTGCAAGTTAGAAGGAATATCATAATCTATCATTTCTTTTATCAGGATCTCTAGGTCAATATAGAAATCATATGACATGACTGTTAGTCCAAGTTTGGTTGCTTTGAACTGATTCAAAATCTCAAAGTCTGTAATCAGATGCTAAAGTAATGTAGCTCCTTTCATATTTTTCTCCAGGGTTTCGAACTTGGAGTGATCCATTCTACACTGAGTGAGGCGAGCATTGTATTCTTCTTGATCATACAATTTTCCCTTGCCATCCCAAAATGGTGGGAGGCCTTTGATAAACAATTCTTCAAACAAATCCTTGAACTCTTTCACACTTTGCTCCATCCGTGTTTCCTTAGATTGGAATGATTCAAGGAACGGTATACACCTTCCTACTTTATCAAACAGGTTGCTTCTGGACACAAAGATGGGAAAAATGGTGATTTCGGTATCAAAAACGTCTGAATCTCGGTCAATTAGGGATTCTTCATTCACCACATAATATTGTTATGTTACTGAGGTTATGATAGGATCCATGGTTGTGATAAAAAATACCTGGAAATGAGCAGAAATGGCATGCAATTGGTGTATTGTTGAGCTGCAATTGAAAGAGGGTGGTCGCGCCAAATTTCAAACGGTCCAGTGCTCGAAATAATAAATAAATAAATAAATAATGCCATTTTATACTTTTCCAAATTTCGGGGGCGTGAGAGAGTGGTTTGGGGAAACCCGCTTTTCACCTCGAAATGCACCTAGTGGTGCCACGTATCCCCAAACGAAAACCATCGTTTAAATTTCGGCCTGCTCTCCAAAATTAACCTTCGCGCAATTTCTCCCCCCGAAATCATCCGCTACCATTGATCTTGAGAGTTCACGATCTACGATGTATCGGGCCCCATCATCTTAGCGCTCCTTCCAGATTTAGCTATTTCCTGCCATATTTAGTCCCTTCCCTAGTTTATTAGGCTTCCAGACCATTTTAGCGTCCCACTATATCCTGAAAACTTGTTTTCACATAAAAAAATTTAATGGTTACTAACACATGCATCAATTATAAATTTCTACATCGAATTGGGCTGACAACAATTACAAATTTCTACATCGACTTGTCCAGAAATAATTAAAGTAAGTGATTGCAGTTAGATGGAGGGCACACCATAGACATGGGAGGTGTACTTCATGAATTGCCTCATGGAACGAATGGGCTTGTTCTTTGACAACATTACTACCTTAACAGCTCGTAGATTGAGTACAAATTTATGATCCCATATGTAGCGACATGTGGTGAGTCCATACCCACAAATGTCTTGCAGATTGGGACCTGTTATATTGGCGAGTAGATCACTGACACCCATCTCTGCATGAATCCTTCCTCTAACCAAACACGTTAAAAAAATGGCCAGATTTCCTAGGAAGGTGAGTGCCACATCAGGAAAACTAGTGGAACCAGTTAGCCCTTCACTTATACCAAATTGTGCTACAGCAAAATTACACAGAAATGACAACCAGGTAACCAGATGTATAATGAACAGTTGCATGATGTATCGACTTCCCAGCCAGTCATGGAATAAACCCATTTAAATATACAAGATGGAAGGGGAAGTTTAAATTAACTTCCACTTTAATTTTCTATATTTAAATATGTTTATTTTATATTCTAAGTGTTTATTATACATTTAGTTGTTATAGTTGTATAATATAGTTTTATTACAATTTGATATAATTGAAGTGGTCTCTTTCTAACTAGTTTATGGATATGGGATAGTTTATGGATATGGATGTGAATATTTTTTCCTTAGGACACTTTAATTGTAATAAAGAGAGGAAAAAACATTAATATGTTAATTAGGAGGAATTATTAACATTATATGTATAACTTATTGGAATATGGTGGAAGAAGATGAAATGTTGGGCCATGAGAGAGAGAGTGCCTTGAAATTATGAGTTCAAAGGTTAAGACATTATTTTAAGGTCTTAACATAATCAATCAAATTATTTTTAATGTAAGTCTCCATACGTATACACCATATAATTTGTTTTCTAATGGACTAAGAAATACAAAATTATGGAAAAGCAAAAGAAATACAAATATATATTTAAGAATTTTGATCAACATAATAAAAAATAAAAAATAAATTATTTTTTGATCAACATAATAAAAAATAAAAAATAAATTATTTTTTTCATATATATATATATATATATATATATATATATATTTGGAATTTGCATATAAAGCTCTATAAGTATAAAACTTCATCCATGGTGAATATGTCCACCATATTTAAAAACCTCATAAAAAATAAAGATAACAATAAGGAGCTAAAAATGAGTGTGTTTTTGTTTATGCAGTATGAACCACCACCAATTTGTCACTCTAAAGTTAAAACCAAAGAAATCATCCAATATATAGAGGAAAATAGAGAGTCCAAACTTTTTTTTTTAATTATGAGGAACACACGCCTTATAAAAGTGTGTGCTCTTTTTGGTTCTAAATTTATATGGTCTGGTGGTAGTGAGTGTTTCTCTCTCATGTTCTATTAGTTGCAATGGAAATCTAAAACAACAACAATATGTTGACTAGGAGGAATTATTAGATGTACATGCACAACTAGTTTTTTTGAACTATGAGGAACAAACTCCTTATAAAAGTGTATCCTCTTTTTGGTTCTAAAATTATATGGGCTAGTGGTAGTCAGTGCTTCCCTCTCATGTCCTATGAAGCACTCTAATGTCCTATTACTTGCAATGGAAATATAAAACAACAACAATACGTTGACTAGGAGGAATTATTAGATGTACATGCACACCTTATTAGAATATTGTGTAAAAAGTTGAAATGTAGGAAATCAAATAAGCTTCCAGAATATGTAACTTTTATTTATGGAAAAAAATGTATAAGTTCATGTGCTTCTAACATTTGTATGTTACTTTTTATCTAAAATATAATGCATATCTTCACATTAAGACATCCTTCTCATGTTCTATCAGCTAGCCCTCTCATGTTCTATTAGTTGGTTGCAATGGAAATCTAGAAAAACAACAATATGTTAAATCGAAGGAATTATTAGATGTACATGTACAACTTACTAGAATATGGTGCAAAAAGATGAAATGTAGGAAATTAAATAAGGTTTCAAAATATATAACTTTTACTTATGAAAAAATTGTATAACTCATAAATGTTCATGTTCTTGTAACATTTGTATGTTACTTTTTCTTTAAAATATAATGCATATGTTCACGTTAAGACATAGATTTTGTATCAAAATGGAATTTCTTGAAACAAATTTGTGCACTTGTAGATAGTAAGACATTGCTTTAGTATCACCATGGAATTTATTGAAATAAATTTGTGCATTTGTAGGTAGCTCTCAGTTTATGAGCCACTGTTTCTCCATATTTTTTAATGTTAATTTTATAGTTTTTAAAATTGATAAAGTTAGTGAAGCGCTCAAATAACAAGGTCCAATCAATCAATTTTCCTTTTTTAGTGTGTAGGTATCCATCTGTATGCACCATACAATTTGTTTTTTATATGGGGTAGGCAATAAAAAGTTATGCATGAAATAAAAGACCTGCTTATTTTAGAATTATGATATATGTACAAGTAAAAATCAACAAAAAACACAAAAAAATATGTTTTTCTTAAAAAACCTTATATTTGAAATATGCATTCAAATCTATAAGTTTGGATAGTTTCATCATCAATAATTATGCATATCACATTTAAAAGAGTGGTTGAAAATAAAGATAAGAACAAGAAGATGAGAAAATGAATGTTCTTTGTTTATGGAGCCAGAACCGCTAAGTTTTTCATTCCAAAGCTAAAACCAAAGTAGCCAACTCATTCAACTTGTAGAGGAAAGGAGGAAGTTCCCCCACCATGCACGCATTAATAAAGAACACACATTCTTATAATATATATTTACAACTTTGCAAATTTTCCATTACCTTTAGCATCATGACTTATTTTAGGACTTATGTCTCATAAGGAAATGTTTAACATTAGAACCTATTTTCCTCTTATAGACATAGTTCTATTAGGCCCATCCATTTTGTTCAAAAGCACCTAATAGTTCCTAGAATACCATTTGGGGGTCAAACACTCAATAGAGAGGACATGTGTCATGGTTGGTGGCCTTGTTCATAGTTCTTGAGGCCTAGAAGGTTATATTTCTTGTGTAAGGCCCTAGTTTTCCTTTTTGACCATGATCTAGGCCCCTAGACCAATCACTAATGCCCAAAATTAATCAATGGTAGACATATCCCATATCCCACTTAGAGGAATCATGTGTTGGTATTAAGACTCATTCAAGGCTCTTGAGCACAAGAAGATTCAACAATATCTATCATGCGGAACTTGTTTTCAATCCTCAACCATGTTCAAGGCCCTATGAATCATCCTCAATGTGAAAAATATCCAAATAAAATCCATATCCAACCTTATTGCCAAACACCCCCTAGAGAGGGTTCATGTTGTGGTTGCAATTGTTGTTCATGGTGATTGAGCCCAAGAATTATTGTTTAGGGCCTAAGGCCCAAGTGTTTTTCTTCCCTAACCATAATGCTTGAGCTCTATAAGAGATTCATTTAGGGTGTAAGCCCCTTGTTTACCCCTTAACCATGCTTAGACCTCGAAGACCATTTCCAATACAAAAAACCTACTCATGGCTTCCATATCCCACTAAATACTAAAGAAAATAGACCATGGCCTAGTTAATGATTCATGGTGTGGACTTGAGATAAAATCACATTCAGGTCATGTATTGTGGTTTAATAATGACACTCATATCCCTCTAGTAGGGTAGATATACCATACAAGGGTCTTGAGTGATTGTTTGAGGATGCACTCAACACTTGATCCATGATATTTTCATCGAGGTGACTTATTAATAATTGTATTAAATGAGCATAAATTGAAGTGCACCATAAAGAAGGAAAAGCTCAATAATGAACAAACATAAGCATCAAATTTGAACACAAAACTTGATAACAAAGTTCTTCCCTGATGACCTATGTCTCCGGGTCCTGCTCTCAAATTGGTAGGCCATTTTATTAACTCGACAAAAGAATTTGGAGAAATACATAAGTATACCTCATTCTAGAATTAAGTTGCATAAGGTTTGCTCAAATTCGAAAATAGATAGCGCCACTGGATTTGTGGCGTCAGATTACCCAAAAATGATTGTCTCCACACCTCGATATGAGTATCACACTTTCAACCCCTTGAGAAATTTTGTTTTGATTTTTGTGCCTGCAACCTGCATTAATGATAGTACTCATGCATTGAAATATGTGCCCATTACGGTCTGGTGTGCACACCTTCCTCCCCTGTGCACTAGAAAAGGTCATTTTTTAAATGAAAAATCCTAGAGGATTAACCAACATGGTCCTTTGGCCTGTTGGTTGGCGTATATGTATTAAGGGCGAGTTATTGGGGGAGGTCCCAGGGTCTAGCCCGCAGGCCTCCTCCCTTTGGCTTATTATTTTGACCATAACACATTCACTGCTAAGTTTAGCAATCCTGGTAGTAGATTGTTTGTTTATGACCAGATATGGTGGAACACAACTAAATTTGGTGGATTGGGGGGTTGGCGCCATCCAACCCCTTTTTTTATTTTTGGATTTTCGGTAGCTAGCCCTCATTAGGAATTTTCTCACTACCATGTGGAAACCCATGACTCGGCCACGTGGCAGCCACCTATTCGACCATGCCGTCCACTTGTACAGTCATCCTTCCATGTCATCATGCCATGTATTGTACAGATGCCACATGTCTACCACATCCTGTACAGCCTGCCATGTGGTTGTACGGACTTCCACATGGCACTTCCTCAACGGTCCACATGTTGACCTAAAAATGCCTAAAATGAGTGAGACATTGCAACCACTAGTTCTGCCATGTCACCATGTTGACATCATCATGACAAGTGTCACCCTCTGCGTGTGCCATGTACACTATATGGACAATGATGTCATCTATATTGATGCTAACATCACTAGTACGGATGCTGATTCATCCCTGCTGACTGGGCTAGGTTGACCAAAACTTTGACCGCATATATCTTTTGATCCGTAAATCCATTTTACGAGTCGTTTATGTTGTTGGAAATCTTGCGACGCGTGCTTTGCGATGATGCCAATTTCACTGAGTTTTGAGGACTTTGAATTTTTTCCCTTTCTCTATCTGATGAGGCCATTCTAAGTTTCATAAGTTGATTCTGTGAATTCTAAGTTATCCTTAGTCTTCTCTAGATCCTTTTTGGATCACGCCTTCCCACTGAGAGCTTTTTGTACCACCAAAATATTTCATCTATCAACATATAAGTGAGGGAAGAGTTCCCTCACCTTTTCCTTCTCAGTCCACTTTTCCTTGCTTGGATGTGTGCCCTTTAATCCCACTTGAAGATAATAAATATTACCCATGCATGAGGTCCTTGTCCTTCTGTCCAAGATGATATCTTCCTTCAACTCATCCAAGAACTCAGGAGAAAACTCATTAACTGAAGGTATTGAAAATTCCTCATCCTGATCCATGATCATGGGAGGCTAAAAAAGTTTCAAGTTTTTGACATTTACAACTAAATAGATCTGCATATAAGGTGGAATATCTAGACGAAAATCATTGGTACCACTTTTGTCCAAAATAGTGAAGGGTACATATCGGATGGGCTTTAGTTTCTTTCCTTCACCCTTAAATCTCTCCTTGTTGATGTGAAGCCATACTTGGTCTCCAACCTAGAACTGATGATCAACCCTATTATTTTCATGCCAAGCCTTATAATGTGCTTGACTTTTCTCCAACTGTTCCCTGACTACTTATTGTACCTGTTGGATCCTTTGAATGAACTTGCAGGCTCTGTCTTCATTTCCTTCTTCATTTGAATCGACATCTCTCCCATACATCAAGTCCAAAGGGACCTTAGGAAATACAAAAAACATGTCTCAAAAGGCGAACACTGAGTGGAGGAATGTAAGGCTCGATTGTAAGCATGTTGTACATAGGGTATCTGTTCATCCCATAACTTGGGATGCTTGCTGTAGTAGCCTCGAAGAAAAAATACCATTGTTCAATTAACAACCTATGTATGTATGTCAGTATGTGGATGGAAAGTAGTGCTCCTCTTCAACTTGGTTTCCATCATTCTCCACAAGCTTGTCCAAAAATAACCAAGGAATCGAGTCTCTTGATCTGAGATAATGGATATGGGTAACCCAAAGTGAACCCAAACATATTGAAAAAAGAGATTAGCAGTCTGCTCAACAATGATATCCTTTTTACATGGAATTAAGATACACATCTTACTAAACCTATCCACTACAACATACAAATAGTCATGACCCCTTTTCAACATTGGTAAACCCCCTACAAAATCCATGGAGATACTTTCCCATGGATGCGATGGAACATGAAGTGGTGAGTATAGCCCTAATTTTCTATTAGTGGGCTTACAAGTAGAACACATCACACACCCATTTACATATTTAGTTACAATTTCTTTCATCTAAGGCTAGTGACAAAACCTTTGCAAATGAGCCATATTTTTTCCTACCCCAAAATTCCCAGACACAAGAGAAGTGTGAGCTTATCATATTACATGGACTCATTCACTTGTAGGAATATATAGCTTTCCAAGATGGTAGAGTAGTTTTCCCTGCATACAATAGTTCTCTACCTGTGCACCATGGGTTAGCTTCTCAAATACTTCTTTAAAATATTCATCAACAACATATTGTTCCACATAGCTATCATGAGATAAAGAAGCATTCTTCAAAAAAATAGAAGCAGCAAGAGGAGGTCTAGAAAGCATATCAACTACCTTGTTAATCGTACCCTTTTTGTATTTGATTACCAAATGAAATTGTTGAAGAAAACCCATCCATATTTAATGTCGAGATTGTTGCATCTTGGTTTTTTCTTGGAGATATTGTAAGGGTTGATGATCTGTATGTATGATTGTTTCCTTCCCTAACAAGTACTGCTTTCATTTCTTTATTCTTTGAACTAATGCATACAACTCTTTATCATACTTAGGATAGTTAACAACATCTTGGTTTAAAGTTTCAGAGTGGTAATATATAGGCTTACAATATTGCATAAATATTGCACCCATGGCATATCGACTAACATCTCTCTTGATCTCAAAAGGTTGTTGAAGATTCAACAGTGCTAATACTGGTGCAGTATTGATCTTTTCCTTCAAAGTGTCGAAAGAATTTTGTTTCCTTCCTCCCCGATAAAAAGTGTTCTTCACATTGGTTAAAGAATGCAAAGGAGATGCTATAAAAGAAAAGTTTGAAATGAATCTCATCCAATACTGGACTGCACCTTAGAAGCTCTGTATTTCAGTTACACTTTTGGGCTCAGGCCAATTTACAATTACATCAATCTTGGAAGGATCAATTTTCAATTGTCCTCCTCCTACAATATGACCTAAGTATACAAGTGAAGTCTTACCAAATTTACATTTGGACAATTTTACATACAACTTTTCCCTTTGCAAAGTATCCAATACTTTCTTTACATGCCTTACAAGTTCATCCCAAGTCCCACTAAATATAAGAATGTCATCTAAATATACAATCACAAAATCATCTAGAAATGGCCTGAATACATCATTCATCACACACATGAAGGTTGTTGGAGCATTAAAAAGACCAAACGGCATAACTAACCACTTAAACAATCCCTGTTTGGTTTTAAAGGAATTTTTCTATGCATCATGTTTTGCAACCCTGATATGATGGTATCCACTGTGCAATTCCAACTTAGTGAAATAAACAACATTCTTTAATTGATAAAGTAAATCATCTATACGAGGAAGATGGTATTGATTTTTCAACGTGATTTTATTTAAGGCTCGGTAATCGACACACAATCACCATGTTCCATCCTTCTTTGGCACCATCGTGATCAAAGAACCACAAGGATATGAGCTAGGCTTGATGACCCATTGATCCAGTAAGCCTTGTACCTTCTTTTTTATCTCTGTCATCTCTACAACTAACATCATGTACATGCCCACATTAGGAAGAGGAGAATCCTACTGAAGATGTATTTCATGTTGAATTTCCCTTTTAGGAGGTAATCCATATGGTTCCTGAAAAATATCATCGTACTTAGAAACAATATCAATTAATTATTTCTTATGAGAAGGATCACATCCTTGAAAAGCGTTGGATGTTCCAACATCCTTTTCCCTTATGACCATGATTACATATTTCTTATTAGTGTTTATGAGTCTCTTCATTTGTCTTGCACTAACAAGTGTTGTGTTTACCCTCATGTTGTGGGATCTAACAATATATTCCACTCCCCCTTTAGTAAGGTGATATTTTTTCTCATGACGAAATAAGACTTCTTTTCTATCATAAAGATAAGGACTCCCCAACCCTATGCCACATATATCAAGTGATACAATATCCAAATCCACTTCATCAATCAACTTTGAAGCAATAGAAAATATGAACCTACATTTCTTGGTGACATTAAGTTCTTCTTTATCACATACCCAACCAAGAGGATAAGGCTTTGGATGTGGTTTAGTTTCAAGACCCATATTTTTGACAACTGCTTAAGATATCAAATTTACTTGGGAACCCAGATCAAATAATGTATCTATCTTAGTGTGTTTAGATACAACTCTTATATGAAATAATTTAATCATCTTTCTTTCATCATCATGAAATTCATTATTGGAATTCAAACTATCATGAAGGGAATGTTTACCTTGTACCCCAACCACTGTGATATTTCCTTTGTCTCATGAATCAAAACCAAGATCTTGTTGCATTGTAGCAATGGTCTTTGTATTCCCCTTTCCACTGAATTGTTTTAGTCTCTTATCTAGATGTAGCTTCCAACAATGTCCATCATTGTGGCCATTCTTCCTGGAATGAGTGCAAGATGGATTTCCTTCTTCTCTCTTTATAGTGTCAGTCTTTTTGTCCTTCCTCTTAAACTTGTTAAACTGCTTATGTGGGATATTGGAAGGTTTATTTGTGGGATATTCTTGAACATGCTTTCCCCTGTTCTCAAGGTGAGTGGATTTCACACAAACTTCGTCAATACTGGTGGGGTTAAACAATAGTAAATTATGATGAATATAACTATGAAGTGAACCAATATACTTCATTAAAGTTTCATAAGAATCCAAAGGAATGTTTAATGCAAGAGATTTCTTCCTAAATTCTTTTGTGAAACTTTGTACAATTTGACCTTTACTTTGTCTTAATGTTTTCCATTCCATCATTGCTTTATGTAAATAACCCAATGGACAAAATTGCTTCCTTATCGTTGATTTAAGTTACGACCATGAGGAAAGAAGATTACCACACTTACTTATGTCCTAAATTTTCTCTCCCACCATACGATAGTGGTGCCTTCCAACCAAAGAAAATCCAATTGAACTTTAACTTCCTCTTCATCAATCTCTTGAACACATAAATACACTTCAACCTATCGAATCCAATTATCTATCTTTTCAAGATTAGCATCTCCATTAAACATATGTAAAGAAAATTTTACATCAATATTTAAAAATGGTTTCTTAAAATAAATTGTATGGCTAGAATCGTTAGAATGACGAGAATGATCAACCTAGACAATCAGAGGAAGAAGAACTTGAACTTGATGGTGAATATGGAGGCTTAGGAGGGTCTCCTCCAACCCCTTCATTCATTGAAGCATTATCATTAGCTTGTGCTTCCTTTTTCTTCCCTTTATTCTTCATCCTCTTCTCATAGTCTCCATACATTTGCTCGACCATTTCTGACATGCGATAAAATACCATATGGAAGTTTTTCTCATGTTCATCATGCTTGTCCTCTTTGGCCATTTTCTTCCTTCGGTATGCACGACCAACTTTGAGATTGAAAGTCTTAAGATTTCCTTCACCCTACATATGCTTGGACCTAGTAAGCATTCACACTCAACAATTAAAGTCAAATATGACTTCTCTGATACCAACATGATCCAGGATATTTTCATCGAGGTGACTTATTAATAATTGTATTAAATGAGCATAAATTGAATTGAACCATAAATAAGGAAAAACTCAATAATGAAGAGACATAAGCATCAAATTTGAACACAAAAATTGATAATGAAGTTCGTCCCGGATGGCCTATGTCTCCAGGTCCTGCTCTCAAATGGGTAGGCCTTTTTATTAACTCAACAAAAGAATTTGGAAAAATACATAAGTATACCTCATTCTTGAGTTAAGCTACAATATATTCTCTTAGATCAGAAAACAAATAGCACCACTGGATTCGTGGCATTGAATTACCCAAAAATGATTGTCTCCACGCCTTGATCTGAGTCTGGCACTCTCATCCCCTTAAGAAATTTTTCCTTGGTTTCCATGCCTACAACCTACATTAATGACATTACTCTTACATTGAAATCTGTGCCCAATATGGAATGTTGCATGTGAAGTCCTCCCCCGTGCACTGGAAAAGGTCACTTTTTAAATGAAAAAGCTAGGCGGATTAACCAACATGGTTGTTTGTCCCATTGGTTGGCGGATATGTATTAAGGGCGAGTTATTGGGGGAGGTCCCGGGGTCAAGCCCGTGGGCCTCCTCCTTTGGCTTATTGTTTTAACCATAACACATTCTCTTCTAAGTTTAGTGATCTTGCTAGCAGATTGTTTGTTGTTGACCAGGTATGGTAAAATACGAATAAGTTTGGTGGATTGGGGGGTTGGCACTAGCCAACCCATTTTTTTCATTTTTGGATTTCTAGTAGCTAGACCTCATTGGGAATTTTCCCACTGCCATGCGGAAGCCCATGATTGGGTCATGTGGAAGCCACCTATTGGCCCACACCATCCACTTTTACAATCATACTTCCACGTCATCTACTCGCCATGTCATCCTGCCATGTATTGTACGGATACCACGTGTCTGTCACATCCCGTAAATCCTGCCATGTAGTTGTATAGACTACCATGTGGCACTTACTCATTGGTCCACATGTTGACCTGAAAATTTTGAAAACGAGTGACACATGGCAGCCTCTGGTGCTGCCATGTCACCATGTTGATGCCAACATGACATGTGTCTACCTATGTGTGTGCTAAGTACATTGTAAGTATGTTGACATCATCTGTATTGATGCTGACGTTAGCAGTACAGATGTTGACTCATCCCTATTGAGTGGGATAGGTTGACCAAAAGTTTGACTGTGAATATATTTTGATCTGTAACTTCGTTTGATGAGTTGTTAACGGCGTTGGAAAGCTTGCAACCCGCTCTTCGCAATGATGTCAATTTCACTGAGTTTTAAGGAATTTTAATTTTTTCCCTTTCTCTATCGGCTGAGGCCATTATGAGTTTCCTGAGTTTCTTCTGTGAGTTCTGAGTTATCCTTAGTCTGATCTAGATCCTTTTTGGATCAACACTATATCCATAGAAAATTTGTGGTTAGTAGGAATTGTTCATGGCACAAAGCCCATTATTCTCCTCCCATGACCTTCAATAGACCTATAGAAATATTCCTAGTGATGGCATTGATAGCACTCTTGGAGGCAATTGTTAACCAAGAGAGATCGAGTGTGGAGGTCCAAGAACTCGCCCATGGAAGTTGAGCCTAAGAAACAAGGTTTAGGGATAAATGATTTTGTTTCCAACTCTTTACTATGGTCATGGAACTAACACCCATACATGATTCCCAAGATTTGATAATAGTGTCAACATTCAAATCAGATCTCAAGGACCCCCTAGATAGGGCTTGTTTCATGGTTTCAGGGTGTTGTTCGTGGTTCTAAATCTCAACAAGGTTCAATAGGTCTTAAGGCCATTGTGTCCCCACTAAAATTACTCATGCCTTAACACTTATTCAAGTACTTGTTCAAGTACCTTGATCTTGATAAGCTTCAATAAGATCTTCAGGCACTGGTTTTAAGTCTTTGATGATGTTAAGGCCTCACAAACCATCGATGATCCTATGTGGTGTTTTGAGGGAATGTTCATTGTGATTTATCCAAAGAAGCTATGTTTAGGGCTTGAGGATGTTATTTCCCTTTCCAAACTTATGAAAAGGTATTGAGGATATTGTTTCCCTACCAATATTATGGTCAGGGCATCGATACCTATCCATTGTGTGTGAAACATATTAATGGAAAGCATATTCAACAAATAGGGAAAAGACCCCCTAGGAGGGCTTGTGTCGCTATGTCTAGACTTTATTCATGGTACTTGAGATCAAGAAGGTTCAATTAGGGTTTAAGTCCCTTATTTATCCCCATGACTATGTGGCATGTTCCAGGCATATTTCAAGTACACACAACCTACCCACAACACTTGGTGTATCCCAATCGATGGCTTGTAAAGAACCGTTAGAAAGGATTCATGTGCTGATATGAGGAATCCTTCAAGGCTCTTGAACTTGAGAATATTCAACAATATACTGAGGCATTTATTTTCCTTTTTCAACCATGTTCAAGGCTATGTGAGCTATCCTTGGTATGAAAAATCTCCTAATGGAATCCATATCCAACACTTATACCAAACACACCCTAGAGAGAGTTTTGGTTGTGGTTTATAGGTGCTTTTCATGGAAATTGAGGTTGAGAAGCAACATCTAGGTAATAAGGCCTATATGTTTTCCTCCCTTAAAAATAACACTACAATTATAGAATACCTTCATTTAGGGCTTAAGCACCTTGTTCCCTTGATGACCATGCTTATACCTCGAAAATTATTTCTACTAAAAAAAACTATTCACAATTTATGTATCCCACTTGGATGCTAAAGAACCATGACCATGTCCTAAAGAATGATTCATGGTGTGGGACTGAGATAGATTTTGATTTAGGGCATGTGTTCCGGTTTAATCATGGCATAAATAACCCTCTAGTAGCACAAAAGTACCATACAATGGTCTCATGTGGTCATTCAAGGATGTTCTCATTACTTTTTTCTATAGAAGTTGTTTAGTTAGTAGGCATTTTTCATGGAGATTAATCCTAGAGAGTGTCATTTAGGGAACAAGGCCTATTATTCTCCTCCTATGACCTCACATAGACATCTAGACACATTCTTGGTGTACAACTAACCTTGTGATGGAAACCATATCACTCTTGGAGGTGATTATTAATAAAGAGAGGTAAAATGCGCAGATTAAAGGACTTGTTCATGGAACTTAAGCCTAAAAAGCAAGGTTTAAGGGATAAAGGCTCTTGTTTCCCTCCATTGATTATGATCATAGAATTGAAACCCATTCATGATTCCTGAGATATAATAATGACACCTAAAGAGGGCTCATGTCATGGTTTATATGTGTTGTTCACAGTGATCAATATTGAGAAGGTTTAATAGGGATTAAGGCCATTATGTCCCCCGAAACCTATTTATGCCTTGACACTTGTTCAAGGCTCTTGATCTCAAGAAGATTCAATAAGATCCTAAGACATTATTTTTCAGTCTTTGATGATACTCAAGGCCCTACAAATCATCCATACTCACATGTAGTGGTTCAAGGACATGTTAATTGCGCTTGAGTCAGAGAAGCTATGCTTAAGGTTTGTGTAATGATCCCAAGCCAAGTTTTTGCTTGGAATCAATAACTAATCACTGATTTGATTATTATTTGTTGTGTATGCAGGTTAGCCATGAATATTTTGACCTTAGGTTTTATTCATTTATTCAACCACAGATTTATACAAGCTTCATTTTCATCATATGAAGATCATCAATACTACACAAGATAGGAACCACAAGCAAATAGATGAACTTTATTATAAGAAAGAAAGCACTTGATACAATAGAGAAGAAGATGTGGAATAGATGGCTTCAAGACAATAATAGAGATGCATACAAAATTCCCCTGGAGATACAAATCAAGCCTCCCAAAGGCTGCAATAGAAGATGAACGCTCAACTACAAAACCAAGGTTTAAACCTAACCCTCAAGCAACTGGTACGACCTTGCTGACTGTTGGTATGGCCTGCTAAAGACAAAGACCCCCAGCAGTCTGACCCTCCTGAAGATGAAGACCTGCAAATGCTGGCAACTCCTCCCCAAGGATAGATCAAGACAATGGAAGCCTCCTCATGAAGTAGGAAGCTCAAACACTAAAGCTTCCTCCTCAAACTGCAGAAACCCTAGGATGGTACGACCCTCCTGAAACCCTGAATATGGACAATATTACGGCCTAGATGAATATGGGCTCAGAATGCTCTGAAAGTATCTCAAATGATAGATTGGGCAACCACAAGAACTTGAGAGAAGTCCCAAGATCTGATCTAGCCTATAGCCTTCTAGATCTGAATAATACTGAATCACCAAATCGTCCCCTTCCTCCTGAAATTGCTCCAACCTGAAAATAGATGATAGGGACGTTATGAATCCTCCAAGAAGCCCCATTCAAGTTAATAATAATAATATCACATCGTTGCACGTAGATAGATCAGACAAAAAGAGACAAGGGGATAAAATCCACCGAAAAAGGGAAAAAGGGACTCAGAGTTTAAGAGAGGGGCTAATCCAGAGAATGAGTCGCCAATTTGCTAAAGAAAAATTTCTAAAGGTGACAAGTGTCTAGTTTAATGCATGCGATATATTGTTGGCCTTAGTGTATTTTGAAGGAGGAACTCATTCTTGGAAGGGGGGATCACTCTCATTCCTTGATCATTGAGACAAACTTTCTTCTCATGAGGAATTCGTGTTTAGTTGTAACTTATTGTCTTGCATGTTCATGTTCTTAGGAAAACCTATTGGTGGTTGAAGAGGTGTATTTTCAGGCTCGTGGGCATTCTCTCCAGGTGAGCGATTTATTGTCAAAGAAGCGAGTTGTTAGACCTGTGAGCATTCTCTCCATGTGAGAGTTGTTGGGAATTGTTAGTGTTGGGCATTAGTTGTAGTGCTCTAAGACTTCCTATTCGGCTTGTTGTTGAATCCCTGGAAGGGGAGTGGGGAAGATGAATGACTATTGAGGAGAGAAAGGACACACTTCCTGGGGTGGGACAAACATGTGAGGAATGAGGGGTTGTAGATTAGTTTTAGCAGTGAGTGCCTTGGAATGAGTAATTCCACTATTATCCGAGCTTAGGTTAGCAAGAGGAATCATTTTTCCTGGGTGGATTTTAAGCCCCAGCTTGAGGATGACCTATTGATGAAATCTTATGAGCAACAAAGTCTATGGTTGGGAGAAACATCTAAGTTCTGCACACAGTCGGTGACTTTTCATAAAAGATAAGTGTTTTTTATGTGTTTGTCTCATTTGTTGTGTGTTTAAATATTTATGTCTGATATGGGTTTAATTCTTGTATGATGTTGCAAATAAGTAATTTTTTTAATTTTGTATAATGTTGTTCACACAAGTAAGTGTGGTGTTGATATTCAATATTGTAAAGGTTCATTGTGAGTATGATCATTATTATTAGTTATTCTTGTTAAGATAACATTCTTATATTATTCATGAGCCTTTGAGGTGAGGTTAGACTGGCCATGTGTGCAAAGAATTACTTTGTGCATGCAAGAGGCTAGATTATATGTGCGCGTAGGGAAGTAGTCTGCATGCACCAGGGAAACATAATTTGTGTGTAACACCTAAAGGGTTGTGCATATAGTAGTGATTACATGCAAATAAATGTTTGTATGCTCAACATACTTGTACACACAATTGTAATGTGTTACTTACACTATTATAAGTTGTATCAGAAGAAGGAATTTGTGTGGCGCGACCAACTTGGGGTCGTATGTGTTACTTCAAGTATTTCTACGCAGACCAAAGTTAGAGTAGAACCTATGCACTATATTTTGGGAGTAGCACTTCTCAGTAGCAAGATAGGGATGTTACATTTTGGTATCAGAGAATTTTTGTAAGTGTTGGTAATGAAGGATGTTATAGATTAGTTTTAGAGCGCCAGAAGTTGAGTATCAGAATGCCAGAAGTTGAGATTTGTGTGGCGTGGACTAACCTGGGTGATTAGGGATGTTACATTCTAGTATTATAGCTATTGGTTCAACATTGGACTTGTATGGGCCAAATATAAACATGATATTGACATGCACGCTAGGTATTGGTGCTGCACAATGCAGAGTTATTGTGCACATAAAAATACTAGTGCATGGTGCAGGGTCGTGATGTGCGCAACACACCGATATGTGGGTGTGTGCACTAGAATTTGGGATGTTAAAATCATCCAAGGACTTAGAAGGAAGGATTCTAAAAAAATGGTGTAGAGTTTTCATGAAGTTGTTGCATGAATTCATCTAACAAATCTTATTTCATGCACATTTTGCAGAATTAGCAACGATTAGAGCAGGACAAAATCAACTCAAAAAGTCAAAAACTTGGAAGACACATAGAAAAATTACAAGCATGATGATGAGTTCGAGTATTTGTATGTCGGTTTGGGTGTTGATGGTATAGAATCCAAGGAAGAGAACATAAACTTGGTAGAAACCATAAAGGGACTACAAAAAGATGTCCAAATATATAAAGATGATAATGAAAGGGTTATGAAATCCAAGGAGCAACAAGATGGTTTCCATATCATGTTGATGCAAATCTTGGATAGAATAGAAAAGAAAATGGACAAGAAGACGGAGTCAAGCAAGTCAAGTAGTCATAAGTCTCACAGTCAAAGAAGAGAAATAATACGTGTTGATAGAAAACATCACCACTCACCAAAGCATTCATTTAGGAAAGCTTGCAGTAGCTTAAGTACATCTCCTATCAGAAAGCATAAGAGGAGGACCAGGGTGAACGAGCTACAGGGAGAAATGAATAAGATCAATCCTCCTACCTTTGATGGTGAGCACAAGAAGGATGAATATGCAGAGACCTGGTTGTTGGGTATGAGGAAGTACTTTAAGCTATATAATTACTTTGCATAGGCAGAAGGGATAATTTTTATCTACGAGCTAAAAGGAAAAGCATCAATGTGGTGGGATCATTTTGCACAAGTGCAACACATTGATGAAAATAAGGTTACTTGGAGGGATTTTAAGAGATATTTTGAAAATAAATACTTAACCAAGAGATACTATGAGAATAAAACAAAGGACTTCTTTGAACTCAAGCTCGGGAGTATGACAATAGACGATTATGAAAGAAGATTCTTAGAGTTGTTGAAATATGTCGCATTCATCAAGGATGAGCAAGTTAAAATGCATCGGTACCTGAGTGGTTTGCCCTCATTTATCAGTGACAAGATACAATATGACAACCCCAAGACATTGGAAGAAACCGTAAGACATACTAAATGTCTTTATGATCAACAAAAGGGAAGACCGACTTTCCAAATGCTTGGGAAGACAAGATGAAAAGAAAGGTGGAACAAAGAAAGAAGGGGACTAAGACACCCTTTTTCAAAAATAGTGTGCAAGGAAATCCAACTCCCAAGGAACCCAAAATGACTCAGGCAATGGGAAAAGACCAAGGCAACAACCTATTCAATGTTGGGGTTGTTGTAGAGATCATATGTACAAAGATTGCCCTCAAAGAGGTGAAAAAGAGAGGATTGTGCACAATGTACAACAATCTATGATAATTGAAGACATTTGAATAAATGTACCAAAGATCTACGCATCCCTAAATAACAAGCAAGTAGAGTTTCAGTCGCACATGATTAAAGTGGAAGGTAAGATTAATGACCAACCCATTGCTATTTTAATTAATTCAGGAGCTAGTCATACTTATCTAAATCCTAAGATGGTGGAAAGATTCCAATTTCCAAGAAGCAATCTTGGAAAACCTTGATTCGTGGAATTAACTATAAACATGAAAATAAAAATAAATTATCTGTAAAATTAAATTCTTTATCTTAATAGGAAGAAGCTATCAATATATTTTAATAAATGACAACTAATACCTTGAATATAAAAATTAAATCTAAAATTAAAATTATAAAAAAAATACAAAAATATGATTACAAATACAAATCTATTAGTCACATGGATTTAATGCTTCTTTAAACTTGATCACGTTATTTAGTACCTACCAACAAAGTAGGTAAGCAAATTATAGAAGGTTAATCTTTCACAATATAATTATCCAATACCAAGATTTATCACAAGGTGTTGCATCTCACACTAAGTGTGATGTTTGCTTTAGTGTTAAAAAACTAAAATGATTAGTATCTTTCATAATAAAATATTCATATGATCATTATTCTCATGTTTTATGGATATGTGTGAAGAACATTTTTTAACGTTTTTCATGATGAGTAACCATCTTTTAAATATATATCTTGAAAATTCATATGTCTTATTTGAAATACAAATAGAGTTTGAATAATGTTGGTTACATATTTAAATTATGTTTTTTAAATAATATTTATGGTTGGATTTTTGGGTGTCTTTTCTCAACTAAACATATGGTAAGGATATTGAATTTTTATAACTTAACAAAGAAAACTTACACATTAACTCATTGAGCTAGCTGAAATTAACAATGATAATATTTATATTAAATAAATAAAATAAAATTATTTTTTTTGGTTTATCATATTATTTTTATAACAATAACGAAATAACTTGAAGATAATATTTATTAGTTTATTATTATTATTATTAATTAACAAAATATCAACATCAATATTATTACAAATCATTTAAAAGTTATATATAATCTCTTTAAAAATCAGAGTGAAAATGTTTTCCATGCTTTATTTATCACATATTTTATTCTATTATGTCATTGCACTAAATATAATTAGATTATTATGTCATTGCACTAAATATAATTCGATTAGGATTTGTCCTTTTCTTTGAGTAACAAGTTATATTTTCTTATTTCATGATTATTATCAATGATAAATAATGATTATTTTCCTAAGACTTTTCTTTGCGTAGATATGAGAAATTCCATTCATGTAAAAGAAAATACCCATGCTGAAATATAAGAATCAAATGGTAATTTGTTGGGTGGGATGGTGACTTTCAAATTTTAAAGTGCATGAGAATATAACCGTTAACATGCATTAGGGAGGACCATGGTCATGTGTTTAATAATTATTGAAATTTCTTGACATCTTTGAGAATATTGTGAAATCAATATAGAAGAAGAAATAAAATCCAAAAGCATTACTATGTTTTAATCCATTATTCTAATAGCATAAAAAAATTGTTTGAGGAGGGCTTCCCGCCGCTCTCTATACCTAGACTTGTGCTGCTAATATCAGCCATTGGTATTGCTTTGTTCATGGATTGCTTCTATTTTTATTTTTATTATTTGTCTTTTGGGAAGAAATTAGATTATAAGGTTTTGTTGGTGATAATATTAGCGATACTATGCATTGGAGTAGTAGCTACACCTTTGGGTTTAAAGGTTCTTGGGAAATGGGTATATGGTGCTTTGCAAGGGCTCGTTTGGATAAAGTGGGGATTGGGAAGTTATATTCTTGATAAACATTTCTCAGGACTTCACAATCACAATTGGGGAGTTGTAGTATATTCTTCTGCGTTCTTGCTAAATGCAATTTTGGCTGGAATTATGACTTAGTAGAGACCTTCTTGGCTGTGGAAGGAGAATTATTTGTTTTCAAGAACATATCATTACATGTTTGTTATCCACCATTGTGAGAGACTGGACATTAATATAAATTATGATAGTAATGGCTTATCCTTTTGTTACATCTTTCTTACAAAATTTTAATAAACATCTATTTTATGAATTTTTCATAGCATGTTATGTTTTTCTTATATCTCTTTTATATTTTTCAATTTACATTATATTAAGTAAAATGTGAGGGTATATAAAAAATTGAGAATTTTAGTAGAGAATCAACAAAAACCAAGTTCTACTCTATAGGAACATTAACTAACACGTTGATTGAGCAATAATACACATGGAAAAGCATAACACTCAAAGTTTATGTTCAATTTGAAATTTTTTTATATCTAGTTATAGAGAGGAAACTATCATCAAAGTGGAGTAAAATGGTGAGTAGGTGGTTTTCTAACCCACAAATATGTGTGTGGGTGTGTGTGAGAGAGAGAGATAGAGATCTCCAATGTTAAAGCACTCTACACACCATGTAGGAGAAGAAGGAAAAGTTGAAACTTGAAATATTGAGATTCTTAGTAGTAAGGGATTGTTGAATTTCAAAGGTGTACTAAATTGATCCATTAGAATGCCTAGATTTCTATATGAAAAAAATAAAACAAGAAAAATTGGTTCTAGGTAATTTAGTACTAATTTATTTTCTTATAAATGGTTTGATAAATTCTAAGGAATCAATATCTCTTTTAAATACTTATTTAGTAATATTATTTGAAATTGTAAATGTTGAAATACTAATCTTTAAACAATGTTAAATCCAAATTCTATTAGAAATATAAATCTATGACCAAGATAGTATTGCACTGTGAGTCTAATCTTGTAGGAGGAATTGTCTAAACCAAAGTATATTTTTTATTTGTGAGATATTATAAATTTAGTTGTGTTTATTACTAAGTAAACCATTACTTTATTCAATATGAATGGATGATCTAAATATAAAATCCTCCCATTTTTTTTTTCTTTTGGTGGATTTGGCAATTAGGGTAGGCTCATACTCATGTGTCGCTATAACCTTCAGTTGCACTGCTACATACCCCAAGCATGGCACACGATTAATTTGAGGTTTCGGTCCGATGACCTCACATAATAGAGTGCCTTAACAGTGCACTCCATCACCAACTGATCTACACCTTGGGGGCAATGAAATCATCTCATTTAATATCATTTTGTATTCATGATTTTTTTTAACTTAGATTCGTAGGCTATTAATTTATGTGAATGTAAATTGAATGGCACTAAAAAATTTTGGAACATCACGAATATTTTGTTTAATGGGGCAACGGTGAACATCAAATTTCAACACTAACATGAGTGGATTAATTGAGGAAGGTCACCACCCATGACAAGGATTGTTTACCAATTCCATTTTCATCGATGAGCTTGAAATTGTATGTTTACCAATTCCATTTGTAGTGATGAGCTTGAAATTGTTGGTTATTAATCCATAGGTGCAGATCGAGGTGGAGATGATATGGTGCTTCGTGTTAGCTAAAACATAATATTCAGAGAAAAATGAATAGAATATAGTTGGGGAAAGAAAATAAAGAGATAAATATAGATAGAAATATAGCTATGGAAAGAAAATATACAATATCAGAATTGGAAAATAACAACAGTAAACAAACTTTTGTTAGTATTCAAAACTAGATGCAATGTTCACTTGCCTCTTTAAGGGGGAAACCTCCAACATGAAAATCCAATATATTCACTTGCAAACCTATTATGTAACTTCTACCACTATATATAATTTCTAATTAACCAAACCTATAACCACCTAATGGACCTCCATTAATGAGGCCTCAACCAATAACTAGTGGACCTTTAATGAGTCCATTAACATGTATTGATTTCACACACTACTACCTCGTCGGGGCTTGTTTAATAAAGATGGCCTTCAATACATTAAATAACAACCTATTCCACTAATAAGGGGAGTTAAATTGGGACCTTAACATGCCCTCTCCCTTACAAAGGATATTTTCCCTCAAGGATGGAGATGAGAAAATTGTTGGATAATCTCTCTTGCTTCCCATGTAACATATT
Source organism: Picea engelmannii (assembly GCA_009831015.1). Lineage (NCBI taxonomy): Eukaryota > Viridiplantae > Streptophyta > Pinopsida > Pinales > Pinaceae > Picea > Picea engelmannii. The sequence continues at coordinate 348,033 of ML789459.1, forward strand.
TAGGCTATGTATCCTTCCATTGTGTGAAAATTTCTCATATAGTTTGTTGGACAAGACGATGTTCACGTTTTTCAAAAACAACCTCATGCTTTAACCAAATAGAACCCTCCTCATCCAATTTTGGAAGGTCAGTTTGAACTTTGTAATTGGATCCAAGAACTTTCTTCGAGAAGGACACATGAAAGAATGGGTAGAGCTTAGAATTGTTGTGTAGAATTTTTTTTTAAGCCACTAGACCTGTACATTTAAGTATAATACAAGGACCATAAAACTTAGGAGCTAACTTATGGTGGATTTTCTGCTTGTGTGGTGTCTTCTTATACAGTTGGAGATGCAAGAATGTTGGATCCCCTTCTATAAAATGTAATTCAAAGATTTATTAATCAACCTATTTCTTCATGTGATTTTGAGACAACACCAAATTATCTTCGAGGATGTGAAGAATTTCAGCATGGGATGTAAGGGAGTTATCCACCTCATAAAACTTAGAGAAGGTTTCTAAGTATGAGAACACTAAAATGTTTGGTTGTTCATAGATTGCCTCAAAGGGGGTCAGTTTATTAGCACCATGATAAGTATTATCATAGCCCTATCAATCCAGGGGTAACCATTGGACCCATTGGACTTGTCAATCTGAAGAAAAAAAATGTAAATAGGCTTCCAAACATTTGTTGACTACTTATGTATGGTCATTTCTTTGGGGGTGATATGTTGTGTTGAGATCCAATTGGATAACTTGAAGACAAAAGAACTCCTCATGTTATAAATTTCTAGTGAAGGTGGATCATGATTAGTCATAATGGATTTAGAATTCCATGGAGCTTACAAATATTATCTGTGAAGAATTTTTCTATGGTGGAGGAATTAAAGGAGTTATATAAGGAACATAAGTGAGGATATTTGGAAAGGCGATTCACAATAATCATGATCACTAATTTGTTGCTAGATTTCAGTAACCCCATAATGAAAATATATATAAATGTTAGCGAAAACAGTGGTAGGAATGAGTAAGGGTTTGTTGACGTAGACAAAATTCCTCATATGCCCCCTTTATTTACTTTTATCTCTTAAGTAAGTCACCCATACTTTTTGGTGTCCTAAGATAGAGATGATCATGTGGTAAAGCAAGGATTCTAGGGTGACCTCGTGGGATACTGAGTTTTGAGAAAGGGTCTTCATGTCCTTGGTTAGATTTACCATGAAGGCCTCAATCATCTTCAAGGCTCTAGTTTCTCTTACCAAATGGTCATTCATTAAATCAATCATCACTTTAGATGAAAATATAGCATTCACCTACCTTTCCTTCTTGTTTCATTCTAATTCTGAGAAGACCTAATCATCTAACTTTAGCTGGCCCATTTCTTCAATTTAGGGTAGATGACTTTTGAATGTCAAAATGAAATATGATTTATGGAGTTTGGCATAGATATCCAGAGAATTCATTAACTCCTTTTCAATATTCTCCTTGACTTGTTCAACATTGTTTAATGTAGTGTATTTGATATTGGTCTCCTATTCTGTCATTCGTGGAAAATATGGCAGGGCATCAAGATTTTTTGTGATGAAGGAGCATCGCTCCCAAGCCAGCCATGCGCCAGCCATGCACCAGCTAGCCAACCCACTTAGTGCATTCAAGGAAGAGAGGCTCCAGCCCTCTCATATTTTGAATTTGAATTAAGGGCATTTAATATTTGTAAGGTTGTTAGAGCCAAAAGGCCATGCCTATACACAGGCTTTAGATCTAAATAGCCTTTAATGGTTGTAAGGTTGGGATATAGATCCAATCTGGACTATACAACCATTTAATTATGAATTAAATGTAATTGAATAGGGTAGGTATCTTGGAGGGAAGAGCTCAAAGATCCCCCTCCTGTAAAATATCTTGGATCTTATTTTGAAAAAAAAGAAGGATTGAGTAGAGAGGAGAGAGGAGCTGAGACTCTGTCAAAGTCTAAGCTCAAACACATTGTAAAAAGAGGCATTTTACATTAATACAAAAAGCAGTTTTTCCTGCATATTATTTTGTGGTTGCATGAATGTCTTTATGTGTGTTCATTTATGTTGTAGATGTGTGTTAGTATGCATTTGCAGGGACAAATAGGTTCTACTATCTGTGGGTTCTTTGATTTCAAGTTTGGGGATCTTTGAGGCTTCATGCCATGAGGGTGTGACAGAACACTGCGGGTTTTGATAACCAGTGCATTTCTGATTCTATAGAATTTGGACAAAGACGCGCTAGGAGGGTGCACCAGCCGAAGTCTTAAACTCAGGGAGAAACCTTAAGGTTGTTGGATACTTTGGAGGTAAGACTGTGTAGAGGAGAACACAAAAGAATACATAATCACTGCGGGATTCTGGAAGAGCTCTGCCATGGGGGCATTGAGCAGATGCATGGGTTGCATTGAGGAGAAGAAATCGGGTTCGAGTTCAGAAGGAAATAGAATCACTGAGGATTCTATAGAGCTCTGCCAGGAGGGCATTGAGCACAGACGTTGAGTGTAGAGGAGAAATCCATTGTGGGTTCAAGGAGAAATCAAAATCACTGAGGATTCTGGAAGCTCATCCAGGAGGACATTGAGCAGGTGCTAGAGTGCCCAACATAACTCTGGTTTGAGTTCATTAAGGGAAACTAAATCACTGTGGGATTCTATGAGAAGAAACTCTGCCAGGAGGACATTGAGTGGATGTGCAGATCAGAGAACAGGAAAGAACTCTTCTGAGTTCTGGGACAGAGAAGACTCCAGGAGAGGATCTTTACAGGGTTGCTGAACACCCTGCAAGCTCAGCAAGGAGTTGCTTGAGAAAGAGACTACCAAGAGGGCATCAGATTCTCCATCTGATGGAGAAGGAAAAAGGGTGAAGTCATGTAGAGGTCTGAGCAGCAGACAAGCTCAAGACAGATAGAACCTTCATGTGTGCAGAGACTCTGCAAGGAGTGTAGGAGTCAGGAATCCTTCCATGGGTTTAGAGCAAGCAAAGTCCAGGAGGGACAGAAACCTGCAAGGAGTGAAAAAGTCGAAGAATCCTTTAAGGATTCAAAGAGAACAAAGCTCAGGAGGGAGAAGTGCTTTCATGCACAGAGGCCTGCAAGTATCGCAAAGGCTGAAAGGAGACCTTTTGGAGGATTTGAGTTCGAGGAAGCTCAGGAGAGAAAGCGTCTTCAAGAACAAAGGTGAGACTGAGGATACAGGGTTTGCAAAGAAAGCAGAGACCAAAGTATTTGATAATTGGGAAATCTTCCAAGGATTGGGAAGAAACAAAAGCTCACAAGAAGGAGCACAGTTGTCGTCGGATCAGGTTGAAGAGGAGATTTGGACCGTTGTAGGTTTACATCCAGCTAGCGACAGAAGGAGAGTGCACAGGAGAAGAAGATCTAAGCCATCAGATCTTGCATAGATTGTCGACCATCGTCATATCTGAGAGAAGTTGTGTGTGAATTAAGCTTGCACATGAGCTGAGCAGAGGCTAGTCAACGTCCCGAAATGGTAGAGGCATTCGGGATTTCAGAGATTCAGGATTCGGCATTTTGGGAATCCCGATGACAAGAGACTAAGGCACTTCATGGTGAAAACCCCGAAGTCACGAAATGCGACTTTCCTTCAGAGAAGAACTTCGGAATTTCATCTTTTCGGAGTTCGGAAGGTAGAGGAGGTAGAGATTTTGGTACCAAGAGTTTCAAACTCCCGGCACGCGAAATAGCGAAAATATCAGGACCATCCATTTCAGAGGAAACGTGATAGAGATCCAAACCCATCGGGATTTCGGATACCGATAAGTTGAAAGATCAAGGTTTGGTCGCAGAGGAATCGCAAAATTGCGAATTCTGAAGTCCCAAAAAGGTGCATACAGGTGAGGTTTCGGGGAAATTCCCAGAAGGGCATTTTGGTATTTCAGCATACCGAGATTTGGGATATCAGAAGTCCCAAGGAAAAAGAGTCGGGCAACTTGATGTTGAAAGTCCCGAAGTTGCAAAATGCGATGTATTTTTGAGTGGGGTTGTGGTCTCAAGATTTCAGGATTTCGGCATACCGGGTATCAGGATTTCGAGAATGTTGATGACAAGGAACCGGGGTATTTCGACATTGGAAACCCTGAAGTTCTAAAAGAGGTGTGTGGTCACAGGGTAGGTGGTCGCATAGGCCGGAAATTAGCCATTTCTTCATTTCGGCATTCGGAGGATTGAGAGGACAATGAACTCAACATCTAGGTTCGCGAACTCGCGAAACCCAAAAATCCTTTTTCGGCAAAGGGTCGTGGTCACATTTAAAGGCCGTGAGAAGGTGAAGCTCATGCCTGGTGTATGTTCACACAGGTGGAGTTTCAGTAGGACCTGTGGATCGGGTTCGTGAGGTCTAAAGTAAGGCCGAAGAACCATTCCAGTTTTGTTGATTCGATAGGAAGAAGCGATCTTGTGCGGACTCTGGACCGAGGGTCGGGGGGTCTGCGTCATTCTGTTATCCATCACTTCATCTCAATAAAACCTTCCCTAATTGTGGAAAATTTTGTGTTCTTGGTTTGGAGTTTGTTGAGCTAAGCCATGATCTGGGAAGCTTTCTCCTGGAAGGAATGGAAACCTGCGTACATATATTTTTCTAGATTTTGGAGTTCTTTTCTGACTCCTTTTGCACATGCGTTGAACTCCTTAATGTTTTCGTGGTCACTTTTGTAATGTTGTACTTCTTCCTCTAGTGACCTTATTATTTTATTCTTCCCTTCTATCGCATGCAACAAGTTTCTAAGGTTTACCTCTGATGCTTGAGTGAAGGTGACACCAGGTGAAGCGATGGATAGAGGATCATCACTGACATTTTTTGTCACCTCTACTTTAGTCATCATTGATAAAGGGGCTACCTTGGCTACTGGTCTTTTTTTTTTTCTGCAAAATAATATCACCTAAGTCCTTTTCGAACCCGAAGGAATTTAGATTGACCACCTTCCAAACTTTTGATAGTGTATAGGGCCCCAATCCCAAATCGCCTAATGGGAAGTTTCATCCAGTGAGAGGGATGATCGTTGATGACCTTGGAATGTCCATATACATGGGGTACATGTCAAGGTCTCTTTCTTCTTGTTGTTTATTTTTTTGTGCTTCTACCTCTGCTACTACTCTCTGCATTGATTCAATTTTTTTTGTTTCTTCGACTGCTACTTTCTCTTATGCTTCAACTTTCACTTTCTCTTCTTGTATTTTGTGCTCAACTTCTTCTTCCTTCGTCTTATTCTGTTCTTCAGCTTTTGTTTTAGAAAATTTAGTTGCTTTTCTCTTTTTCTCCTCTTTTTCTCTTTTCTTCTTCTCTTATTTTTCTTCCTTCCTTTTTTGTTTAGTGTTTCCTTGGATACCTCTTCCTCTTTCTTCTTTTACTCTTGTTCGTCCTTCAACCAAATTTATTCTTGTATCTTGTTCTTCTCTATATTTATTTTCATCTTCTACTCTACCTATGTGTTGAGAGTTGATCCATCTCCTAAAGACAAATTCATCATAAGTCATAACCCTAAAATGTATTTCTTCCTCTTCCCATGTTTCTAACTTGTAAATCCACCTGTATTTGTAGTTGTAGCAGTGAATACTAACAATTCCCAAACGGTCATGTCTACAAAATGTTTCCTCCTGAAAATGGAAAGAAGCTAAGGTTTTCACCTCTTCCTGGGCTTCTTTAATCTCTTTGATGAAACAAGTAAAGAATTGTACCTAGATTGAACAATTTTCTAGTCACACTCAAAGCTGGTCACATGTAAATTTATTTTCATTAATATTTTTAATCAGGGGTGAATGCAATATCTCAAGGCAGTTATGCATCAAGAATGCTAAAAATGCAGGTTGATTATGCATTTCTCTAATGTTTCTCCACTATCAGCGAGCATCCATATCCCCTACAGAGTCACCTCGGTGTCACAAGTCTTACTATTCTTCCAGCGAGTGTCCATAGCCTCGACGAAGGTACTTTCATGTCCCACATAACCTGGAATTCCTTTCCCCAATCCTTTACCTTTATGCATAATTTTCCTCTTGTTTTTCAGAGAGAAGTGGATGGGGGGACACCTGTGATTGTGAGATATGTCAACCTGATTAATGTTGAGTTACCTTCTTATATAGCATGCCTTGAGGACTATAAATACCTTTTGGTTTTAGCTTCAACTGTTATCTTTCTTTTGCAATGTGATATACACCTTTGAGTGTGGTCAGTTTCTTATTCTTGACTAAGAAAAAATAAATGCATGATTTCCCATTACTTCAATTGTGTTTCTCTACATGTTCCAACCCTGATCGTTACATGTTGATGTATTAATAAGTACATTGAAATATTTCTTGTATTCAAATCAAATGCATATTTCTAGACCTCTAAATTCTTGTATGTCACATTTTACAGTGAGGATCAATTTCAACGAATAAGATTTTGTTTCTGAGAAAAAAAAATGAGTGAGAAAGGATCTTCATAGAGAGAAACCTATCAACGAGATGGATTCTACACAGGGGAATATTATTTCATGGGTTTCCACCTTGTACAGCTTATATTTCTTGATGGATTTGAACAACTCAAGATCATGATATTGCTCTAGAAATTGAGGAAATATCTAGTTGTTGAACATCTGATATATATCTCCACATTTGAACATTGTTACAAGGGAAAAACTCTCTATGGCCAAGGGTAAACCACAAAAAACAGGTATGACTGCAAAAATCAACTCAATTCCAACATGTTCTATATAAACTAATGTACAATACGAGGAAGAAGCCTACCTCGATCCAATCGTTTGATGTCGTTCCACCGTTGAGCACTTTGACCCAAAGATTTATACCTTCAAGAAGTTCTCAACAAACAAGCGATGCAAGTATATAGTGATATTATATAAAATGAGTTAGCACATCAGATAACACAATCCATTAATAAAGATTACAAACATTCCCATGGATAATAATCATATATTTGCAAGATATCGATAGGATGGGAAAGGAGTATTTCTATTAATAATTGATCAACAGAAGTATCAACATTACAGACTTCCGTGTCGACACGCTTCGAAACCAAGAAACCAAGTTCCTTCCAACTGGGTCTCCACCACTTCAATCCTCCACCAAAGGCAAGCTCATAGCAAAGAGATAATGAGATCCTCTTGACGATAAGGCAAGCTCATAGCAAAGAGATAATGAGATCCTCTTGACGATAAGGGAAAAGCTTGGGGGCTGAACACTGTGCTCAGACTTGAGGGACAAAGGGATGTAGACTCAAAATGAAGTAATTTATCCAGAGTAACGTTTCTCTCAAATTTGAATGCTTTCTCTCCCCTTTTCCATAGCTCAAAATTGTGCTCTTATAGCCTCCAGAATGCAACTGAAGGTCCGAGTTGGAACATTTCCAGTATATGGAATTCCAAAGATCAGAGATCATTTGTCGTGACAAGGAAACTCGACCTCATTTTGTATTTTCTGGCACAAATCCTGATATATGCAAGCTATAGTGGAGCAGCAAGCGTATACGCATCCTGCAAAGCAGTTAGGAAGTGTATATGTGGAAAAATATGTAATTTTGGCTCTGGATTTATCAAAAAGGGGGTTGATAAGTCTGCATAGGGAAATGGGAAAAGGCCGTCTATGCAAGATAGCAATGGTGAGGCAAATCTTGCTATAATAGATGCCCCCTAATGTGTGAGATTAGAGGAGTATCTGCGATGGCAAAAATACATTATAAATAACCCAGAAGTGGAGTGGTAGAGATCCAGTTGGGCGAACTCAATTTCTCATTACATTATGTATTGACTTTGCATAATGGCTGCCAAAAATACAATGCAAATCCATGTGGAAAATAAACCAACAAGTGTTCATGGCCATGAGTAGGCAAATATAAATGCGGTTACATTCCAATAGTTTTCATAGTCATGAACAAGGCCCAGTGAAACCAGTCTTAAAATCAATCTGAAGATATCTGTATACCATGGAGTACAATCTAATCTCCCATGATCGTTGAAGTCAAATAGGTATTGGTCCAATGAAATGGAAGCAACAACTCAGGAAAGATGTGTCTACAAAGTGATGTATTCAAGTCTTCAATACAATCTGCCAATGGTGCAAGTCTACATCATGTCAATAAATGAGTTGAGGTCGAACACGATGAGACATCGTTTGATTACCGGTCATTGAGGTATACCATTAAAAAATGTGAGACAACCTAGCAATGATGAAAGTAGGTATCAAGGTACCGAGTACATCTCTACAAATGTGAATAAAGGAGATGGTGTCAAACATTTGAGAGATCCATTGATCAGGATACATTGATGTATTCCCATATGTCAATGGTGAGAGAGCCTGCCACTAATGACTACAAATATCAAGGTACTCATAAAACTCTAAGTCTCATATCTAGAATACATGAGCTAAAGTCGATGGAAAGAGACTTGCTGAAAGGAGAGCATTAAGGTATCTATCATCATTCAACACAAGAAACAAAGTAGGAGCTTCATGATTTGGTGGAGATCAAATGAAGAACATGTTCACGAACCAACGACCCTGTGCATCTTTCGCGTGTTCCAAATGCAAGTGGTACATGAAAAAGACCCTCTGAATAGAAACCAGTGATGAAAATTGCTGATAAAAGTGAGGAAACCACCAATAAGGCTAATGGCATCCAAGACACTGCATGAATCCCAAAGTGTGAATAGATGTCTTGCTGTCGAACACAAGGGAAACCACCCAGTCAACAACCTATGATGAAATGTCGATTTCTGGGTTCAAGGTGACCTACTAATGATGAAAGTAGGGCCAGGGTGCATCATAAGACCAAAGTATCATGTGTTCGAGACAAACTGAGGGTATGGTCGATATGCAAAGTCACTATTTATGAGGAGTGGTCGACACAGGTTGATAGACTTCCTTTGAACAAGAGCATGAGACATATTGTGGACTCTGGCATCGTAGACTTAATGATTTGACAATTAGATGTAGGAGGCATCCATAATTTTCTCTACAGTGATTGGAAGATTAACCAGTTGGTAGAGAAAATTCTGTAATGATATCAGCTTCCGAAGGCCATGCTAAACCCAAAATTATAATGACGCAAGGACTCAATAACTTTGTGCTCTGTTCAAAAGCGACATGACTACTGCCAATTACAATATAGTACTTCCTTCCCACCCATCATTTTTTATTTTTTCATAACAAGTGAATGCTATGATACAGAGGAGGGAACGAGTGTCGCAAGTAAGCAAAACTAGTTCCAGCAGTGGAACGTACCTATGCTCGATGCAAGGAAATGCATGAGAGAGATGGACATTCGGGGTCATGTTTCCTCTAGGGAATAGGGTGTCAAATTGCGAAGGATATAGACAAGGCTCTGCTTGGTTGAGGATGCACACTGCTTGGGCTATGGTCTATAACACAAAGAGATAACCAGCTAAAGGCTCAATACTGCAAGCAAGGACATGAGATGCAATCACAATTTAACGACAAAAAATGTCATTTTTTTATATCTTTTAGTCTACTTGGTATGAAAAAAGGGGTAAACTTGTGCCAAATAGACGTCTTTTCAAATCCAATTTACAAGTGTGAAAAAGACAAGTTCAATCGACGATCTTTTCCATTTTTGATAGCGAGTTGGAAAAGAGCTTAACTAAGACTCGTTTTAGAAATTCTAGGCAACAATCCATGAGGGAGGCCAAGGATATCGTGCGGACCTTCTATGGAATATCGGTATCTTGGGAAGAACCGACACAAGCTCGGGAAGACCCAAATGTCTCTAAGTCAAGGACAAAAAAGTGCTAACGGAGGGTATCATATCCGTGTTTTATCAGATAATGTCTCTTTCTGGAAAAGACATAGGCAGAGGCATTGGATACCTCACAACACCATCCCAATCAAAGGGAACCTCGTGAATACTTGGAGGGAGAGAAATTAGGAAGAGTAAAACTCTCTTTTCTTTAGAAGGTGAAGTAATAGAAATGCTAAGGACATGGCATATAAGGTATAGAACTAGAATCAGAAGAGGAGGATCGACCAAAAATTGCATTGGCACGACCGCTTCCTTAGACTTGTCACTCTCCAAGAGAATAGTGGGGTCGATCGAAAATTGCATAGATACTACCACTTCCTCAACCATTGGTTGAATAGGATGCAAGACCACAAGGTCAAGAGGTGCATCACCCCAAAAAATAGATTGTTGTCGGTCGAAGATTGCATCGACACAACCGTTGGTTTAACAAGATGAGAGACAAAAAGGTTAAGAGACACATCACCCCCGAACATAGGAGAGGTGTTGGTCGAATATTGCATCGACGCGATCACAGGTTTAACAAGATGTGAGACAACAAGGTCAAAGGATGCATCAACCCCTAAAGGAAAAGGGGTGACAACTGAAGATTGCTTCGACATGACTGTTGTATCAACCAAAGAAGGAACAGAGTGTTGTGAAACCATAGATGCCTCAGAACCCAAAGGGCCCTTAGGTGAGCCCCATGCTTCTGGTATCCCATCAGTAAAAGGACACAAATGAGTAAGGTGACTTCCTTCACAAGTCCTGCAAAGGAATCTAGGCTTACGTCTAGGCTTCTCAATCATATGAATTCCCCCAACATGACTTGCAGTGGCTGGTGACATGCTCCCAGCATGACTTGCAAAGGCTAGTAGAAAATATTCAACATGACTAGCAGAGGTTGGCGATGGATGTGTAGTGTGACTAGCAGTGACCAAAAATGTTCCCCCAACATGACTTGCAGCGGTTGGTTGCAGGTCTTCAACATGACTCGCAGAGGTTGTCGACCAATCTCCAACATGACTAGAAGAGGTTGGTGATGTAATTCCAGTATGATATGCAATGATTGGACTTGTGCCTCTAGAATGACTTGCAGTGGCTGGTTGCAGGTCTTCAACATGACTCGCAGTGGTTCTCAACCAATCTCCAACATGACCAACAAAGATTGGTGATATAATGCTAGTATGACACGCAGTGACTGGACTTGTGGCGGTGGTGAATGGTGGCATTTGAGACCAAGGTCCAAGAAAATATTGGTTCTGAGAAATTGCAGGCCAGGAAGGATCTTGGTTTACACCCTGTCCCTGTCCAGCAGGATAGAATCCTCCTCCATATTGATTCATAAAGGGTTGTAAGGGCATCGACACTGAGGAATCCACTTGTGAAGAGAAAGAAACATGACAAGGGTTACTCATGTGAGGATATATGTTTCCCCCAAGCGAAGGAACTTCATGAGGGGGGTTGCCCATACTATAAAAATAACTCCCCCTGGATGAAACACCGAAGGACAGATGGAGGTCCGCCATGGGAAAAGTGTTCGTAGGAACTGACATAGTGGAAGAAGGATAAGTGGATGGAGTGTGATAAGTAGAATGATTGCTTAATTGGGCACTTACTTCTCGCATAGTGGATTCATAGGAAGGAAGATTCCAACCTCCTATCGTAAGAGGTGTTTGAAGGATATGACTCCCACCAAACGTAGAGGGATAAGAAGGAGGCATCATGCCCCAAAATTCAAAACTTGTATTCACATAAGGAGGTGAGACAGAGGATGGCAAGTGTGAAGACATATCATACATACCATGAGAAAACTAATTAGATACCCAAGGCATTGGCTGAGTATTATAATTTTGCATATTATAATGCGACGTAGAAGGATAAGTCCCCATGAAATGAGTGGACATTATGGGGGTAGTAGCAGTAAATGAGGGAGAAAAAGGAACTCCACTATCCATGATAATGAAAACTCAGTATATACTCCTAAGGCCAACTAGTAATCAAAGAGAATACCAAAAAGTCAAACGGTCAACATGCATGCAAACAGGATAAAGTGGATGAGTGGCCTCCCTTGCTAAAGATGGTATGCCTCATCTAGGAGGGACCTGAGACTCCCTGCTAAAGTTCAGAGGTAACAAAATCAGTTATAAGGGCCCTCGTAGGCTTAACAACTAGTCGGACAGATCCCCCCAAAGAGGTAATCTTCCATAAAAGTTGTGTGTTGTCTGACCCCTCTCTGACCCAAAATACAAGCAGAATAGCCCCTGCAAGTAACCTATGAGAAATCTAAGTCAATTAACTAATCAACCACTATATAACCAATGCACAGGTGAACATTCATAAGTCTAGATTATCGTATGGGCAGGGTATCAAAGCCCAAAACCTTTAAAGTACCGCCTCTCACAGAGGTATGGATATTAGAAAGACCCCCAAATATGAATAAATCCACATAAATATCTCTGACGCTAGGTGAGTATCCAGGGGTTATCCCTTCAACTAACTTCACGCGACCTCATGATTAACTCCAATGTGAGTGGAGCCTCCTGATATTACCAATTATACAATGGATTTCTCAACTCCCTGTCTCAGACACATAAGTTGATTTAATTTCCTTGGAGAAGTTTACTCACAAAATCCTATTCCAAGGCACTAAATCCTAGGATAGTTTGTGCACCCTAAAAAATAAAATTGTGACTAATCAATTTTAGTTTAAAGCGTAAATTTTATTGGCCGTGATTACTCAAAGAGGTATGGAAATGAAACTCATGGTGTTATGACTCTACGTAAAAATAAAAATAGATATAATGCAAAGCCTAACCTTAACTTTTCAATGAATGATATGCTAAAAAACAGTGCAATCCTCAATTTTAACTCTGCAACTCAGAAATAAAATGCAATCTTTTGCTAAATGTTCTCATGCTAATGATAAATATTCGAAGACAAAAATACCAACCAATGAAAAATACCTATTTTTTGTATTTTCAATGTATTAAAAAAGAAAATGCATGGACTGATACGCAACTTGATATATAACTTCTACTGTGTATAAAAGAAATCACTTGAGTAGAATACCAAGAAGCTAAGCAGACAGCCCAACTACCAAGGACAAATAAAAAATGGAAAACAAAGAGAAAGGTGTCACCCAAAAATTCAACTCCAAAAAGGTTTCCTGACATCCTAGATAATCTCAACAGGTACCACAGAGACCTAATAAGGCTCAGTGATCCTCAAAACCTACCCAGCAGTCACTAAACCAAGAAAACAAGCAAGGGGGAAGTGGTATACGCTCATGTTCAAGAGAAATAGGCGTATATACACCTCTTGTAGTGGGACAACAAGTGTATATACGCGGCTGTCAAGGAAAAAAAGGGCATATCTCTTTTAAAACAAGGCTAGGCAAGGTTAAAAGGATGAAAACTCAGACCCAGAGTGAACAGACTCTGTCCAACTGTGATACGACAAGAAATACAAAGGTAAAAGAGCAATGTAAGAAGGAAAAATACTTCAACCCTTAGAAGGAAGATCTATCTCCAATGGAGTCGCCATTTCTGTTACAAGGGAAAAACTCTCTATGGCCAAGGGTAAACCACAACAGACAGGTATGACTATAGAAATCAACTCAATTCCAACATGTGCTATATAAACTAATGTGAAATACAAGGAAGAAGCCTACCTCAATCCAATCATTTGATATCATTCCACCGTTGAGCACTTTGACCCAAATATTTACACCTACAAGAAGTTCTCAACAAACAAGCGATGCAAGTACATAGTGACAGTATATAAAATGAGTTAGCACATTAGATAGCACAATCCATTAATAAACATTACAAACATGACCATGGATAATAATCATATATTTGCAAGATATCGATAGGACGGGAAAGGAGTATTTCTATTAATAATTGATCAACAGAAGTATCAACATTATAGACTTCTGTGTCGGCACGGTTCGAAACCAAGAAACCAAGTTCCTTCCAACTAGGTCTCCACCACTTCAATCCTCCACCAAAGGCAAGCTCATAGAAAAGATATAATGAGATCCTCTTGACGATAAGGGAAGAGCTTGGGGGCTGAACACTGTGTTCAAACTTGAGGGACAAAGGGATGCAGACTCAATATGAAGTAATTTCTCCAGAGTAACTTTGCTCTCAAAGTTGAATGCTTTCTCTCCCCTTTTCCATATCTCGAATTTGTGCTCTTATATCCTCCAGAATGAAACTGAAGGGCCGAGTCGGAACGTTTCCAGTATATGGAAGGCCAAAGATCAGAGATCATTTGTTGTGACATGAAAACCCAACCTCATTTTGTATTTTCTGGCACAAATCTCGATATACACGAGTTGTAGTGGAGCAGCAAGCATATACACATCCTACAAAGCAGTTAGGAAGTTGTTATAACCCTAAATTACACCATACATGATTACCTGGCATCAGGCCAACTCATTGCCCTTCATTACCAAAGCCATGCTGAACAGACTCTTTAAAAAACCTCTTAAACCAAGTAACCCACGCCCTAACCCACTGCTGGGCGCGTTGGAACGCTGGCAGGCCTTATACTGCACACGTTGGAATGCGGGTTGGCCCACTACAACAAGCGTTTACCTAACAAAGAAAAAATTCAGGAAAGTTTCCGCCGAGACGAAAAGCTTTGGGTCAGTTAACTGGAACTCCCATCCATGCATGGCCGAGAGTTCGTCTAAAACCCTAGCTCCTTCTAGCCTATAAAAGAAGGGACAGGGGTACTATTCAAAGGAGGAAAAATCATAGCAAAGAAACTCTACCCAATTGCCGAATCCATTTTTGTCCCAACCCTTTAGCCTTTCCTCAAGCTTTAGGAGAATTCAAGCAAAGCAGTTGGAGGAAAAAGAAGAGGAGTAGCCCAGGATCAGGATCAGAGACCGGCCACCGCTCCTTGATCCTGATCCTGGGCTCCTCCTCTTCTTTGTCCTCCAACTGCTTTGCTTGAATTCTCGTAAAGCTTGAGGAAAGGCTAAAGGGTTGGGACAAAAACGGATTCGGCAATTGGGCAGAGTTTCTTTGCTATGATTTTTCCTCCTTTGAATAGTACCCATGTCCCTTCTTTTATAGGCTAGAAGGAGCTAGGGTTTTAGACGAACTCTCGGCCATGCATGGCTGGGAGTTCCAGTTAACTGACCCAAAGCTTTTCGTCTCGGCGGAAACTTTCCTGATTTTTTGCTTTGTTAGGTAAACGCTTGTTGTAGTGGGCCAGCCCGCGTTCCAACGCATGCAGTATAAGGTCTGCCAGCGTTCCAACACGCCCAACAGTGGGTTAGGGCGCGGGTTACTTGGTTTAAGAGGTTTTTTAAAGAGTTTGTTCAGCATGGCTTTGGTAATGAAGGGCAATGAGTTGGCTTGATGCCAGGTAAGCATATATGGTGCAATTTAGGGTTATAACAGAAGCATATATGTGGAAAAATATATAATTTTGCCTCTGGATTTATCAAAAAGGGGGTTGATAAGTCTACATAAATAAATGGGAAAAATCCCTCTATGCAAGATATAAATGGTGAGGCAAATCTTGCTATAACAAACATAATTTCCTTATCAATGAGGTACTTGGTGTCATCATATACTTCCCCTGGCGTGTCAACTTATTTTTCCTCCTCATCCCTAGGTGCAGGAACATCTTCTATAGGAGCCTTATATGGATTCTGGGATCCTCTTTTAGGTGGAGACATGATTGGACCTGTATCAAACAATTTAACACACATCAAACAAAAATTTTCATTAGTTCAAACGATATCAAAAAATAAGTATATTGAAAGTGAGCAATATCCTTTATCTCATGTAGAACCGAGGTTTGTGAGCTTAAGGATAATGCCATGGATGTCCTCTATGGAGGAAAGACCTTACATTAATTTTTTGTAGATCTTATAAAGTATCGACAAGAAAGTTCCTTCATAGTCGATATAGGTTGTATCATTGGAGAAACATATTCTCCTCTGGTATAAGCTATATCAGTGAATAGATGTCTTTATTTTGTCGATATAGCTCGCTCACCATGCCCGAAGACGCATTGAAATTTCTAAGTGTTTGGTTGTTAGTATTAAACTTTAAAACTTGGTTGTAATTGTGCCTCTAGAGTATGTTCTAAGATCATATAGGAAATAAAAATGTAATAAAGACAACACTATTTCCTGGTATGGTACCTAGAAAAGGGGCAATGATCGGCTTGTATAACTCTTCAAAAAATTCGTACGAGCATTCAAAGTGATGACCCTGTACATTTTAACTTGACAGCAGGGGGGATGGACATGGGTAGGTTTCAAGAGCATGGGATTTAGGATAGGGCTGAGGAGAAAATTTTCATTGGGGGCTTAACATGGAGCCAAGGATAAAAAATGGATTGTGGCATAGGAAGGGGAAAACCCTAACTACATAAATGCACAGGTGCAGAGGTTTTTTTGGACCCTAGGAGAAAAAGGAGACACATACTATGGTTTCCCTCCCATCTCCCTCTCCTTTATATTACTTCCCATTCTTGTTTAAAAAGTGATTTAAAAGGAGCCCCTATGGGGAAACCATAACAAAAGTAGTCTATCTATACAAAATTTCCCCCTTTTTTAAAACAATTTGGAATAAGGAAATATTAAGAAAAGATATGGTGTTTAAGGGTGAAGGTTGGAAGAACTTTCCAATAGTCAAATAAATTTAGGATCGATCAGTCAGAGATGAAAATCCGTCAAGAGAGGGATTGGTGCCTTTCTTACTTCGTCAATCCTATAGAAAAATATAGTGAAAGTGGGGACGAATGGGATTAAATAGTTTTCTCCACTCGTTTTGGCATGAAAACCAAGAGAGAGGGTCAATATTTGACCCCTTAAACGCATGGGCCCTATGGGACTAGTTGTTATGTTGAAATTCAATTTTTATTCTCCCTTCAATGTATGGGTGATGAGAAGTGATTATCATGCCAACATATCAAAGGTTGAGTGCAATGTTTCCACCAGTGTATCTAAGGGAGAAAATTATTTGGCCTTCGATAAACCAAAGTGCAACATTCATTTGGATTCAAGTGGGGCTCATGTGTATCGATGAAGGAAAAGGGATTAGGCTCCAATATGTCAGAACCTGAAATCATGTCGTCTTCCACTCAATCGAAGCTAAAAGGGAAACTGGCTTCTCTTTGTTGGAGGCAAAAGAGGATTTTCCTCTAGTGTGTTGGAAGAAAAACATGATTTTCCTCTGTTGAAGACAATTAAACCCAAAAAATATTGTAAGTGTTGGGATCTTTGTTCATATCATCAGAGATACAGTGATTCCACTGATACAGGGTGTATCGATGAAAAAAAGGTATTTTCCTCCATTGTGTCAGAGGAAAAAGACTATCTTCCACCAACATAATGTGTATCGGTGGTCCAATGAAAGTTAAATTTATTCAATAAATGAGTTTGAGAAATGACAAGGAAAGAGAGAAATATTTTGAACTTGGAAGGGAATAATTCTAAGTCCAACCAAATGACAAGAATATTGAAAGCTATAAGGAGGGGTTCCCTATTTTATTGATTGAAAGAATGGTTTTAGAGATAAAGTTAAGAAAATGGGAAGCTGTTGATTTTGGCACAACAATTGGCGACACATTGGGCGAAGTCATGAATCTCAGCATCGAATATAGCCCTAAACAAACTCACTTTGAAAATAAGAAACACCATTTCAATGAGCATCAAGATGAGATTTAGTAGGTCCCACTGACTTGAAGTGATGAAACAAGTAAAGAATTGTACCTGGATTGAACAAATTTCTAGTCACACTCAAAGCTGGTCACGTGTAAATTGATTTTCATTAATATTTTTCATCCCAGGGGATGAATGCAGTATCTCAAGGAAGTTATGCATCAAGAATGCTGAAAATACAGGTTGATTATGCATTTATCTGTTGTTTCTCCACTTTCAGCGAGCATCCATATCCCCAGCAAAGTCATCCCAATGTCACAAGCCTTTCTATGCTTCCAACAAGTTTCCATAGCCTCTACGAGGGTACTTTCATTTCCCACATAACTTGAAATTCCTTTCCCCAATCCTTTACCTTTATGCATACATTTCCTCTTGTTTTTTCAGAGAGAGGTGGATGGGGGGACACATGTGATTGTGAGATATGTCGACCTAATTAAAGATGAGTTACCTTCTTATATAACATGCCTTGAGTACTATAGATACCTCTTTGTGTTAGCTTCAGTTGTTATCTTTCTTTTTCAATGTGATGTACACCTTTGAGTGTGGCCAGTTTCTTATTCTTGACCAAGTAAAAAGAAATGTATGATTTCCCATTACTTCAACCATGTTTCTCTACATGTTCCAACCCTGATCATTACATGTTGATGTATTAATAAGTACATTGCAATATGTCATGTATTCAAATTAGATGCATATTTCTAGACCTCTAAATTCTTGCATGTCACATTTTACAGTGAGGATCAATGCCAATGAATAAGATTTTGTTTCTGAGAAAAAAAATGAGTGAGAAAGGATATTCATAGAGAGAAACCTAATCAAAATTCAAGACATGAAAACAAACAAAAAGGGAAATAAAACAAACAAATCCAGGTAAAAAAAGAAATCGAAACAAGATAAGAAACTAAAGGAGGTTTGGCTCCTTTTACTTACGTACAGGGTAACTTCTTGAATATAGCTAGCTAAAGTATGTTTTCAAAACTTGGCCATTGGTAGGAAGGAGGTCTACATATCCATCAATATTCTACAATCTACAACTTCCCAGGTTAATATTTTATTTAACCATGAAAGAACCTAACCACAATTGTTCAAATTTGGAATGTTTCCCTTTTTCTTCATGTGTCTTATCCCACTTTAGAACCAAATCACCAATCCAAAAATTATTTTTTCCTACAGATTTGTTATCAAGCCATTGTTTTATAGTCTGTTGGTGTGCATCAAATTTCTTAGCCTTAGCTCTATCCTCCTCCAATTTGATTAAAGTGTTTATTCTTTTATGAATGGTAGGGAAACTTCTCTTGCATGATTGTTGGGTGAGTTGTAGGTAAAGAAAGAATATTTTGGGGGGTAGGATGACCTATTTCCCATAAAAGGGAAAATATAGGGATGTTCCTATGGAGGATTTTGGGGTGACTCTATCTTCCCATAGAAAATTTGGTAGAGAGTTATGCAAGTTTCTATGTTGGTTAGCTATAGTTCACTTTAAGATGTGATTTACACTTTTATTAGTAGACTCAACTAGGTCATTTCCCTAGGGGTAATAATTAGTTGCATATTTCAAAATGATTCCCTTATCTAAAGCAAACTCAATCAACTTCATGTTAGATTTTCCTTTACTTATATAGTATAGTTCTTTTCTTAGTTAACATTAAAAATTATACCATAGAAGCAGAATAAATAGTAGAGAAAGTACACAAGAGATTTATCCTGGGAAAACCACAAATGGGGGAAAAACCCAACCACCTTTCTTAGATGAATTCCTTTCACATCGTCCAACCATTCACTAGATCCTTAGAGATTTATTGAAAAGAATTAAGATCTAACAGAAGGCTAGAGCCTAGCAATAGCTTTCATAGTTGCAGTAGCACCATACAGAAGCAACGCACCCTCTAGGAGATATAGAGAACAATAGATAGATCACCACCTAAATAGCTCCAAGGCTAGACTACTGCATCGCTCTTCCTTACTCAGACTTTCACACCTTTTACCTTAGATCATGAGAATGTTTTATGTCTCTCAATGAGCCAAGACGTCTCCTATTTATAATCTTCCATTCACTTCTTCCTGGGACAAATTCTCATCTGGGAGTCTTAATTAACTTAATTAATCTTCGGGTGAGCCTTTAATTAATTCCTGGGTGATCCGACTTCTCTTCTAAAGATTTCTTGTTGTTTAATGGTCTTCCGAGAATTCCAGAATCTTCCAGCATCTAAGATAGGTTTACATCAGAGGAAAGGTTCCTCCCATAGCTACCAAACATCAACACTCCCTCTTAGCTAGGGAGGTATCTTTCATGATGTCTTCATCTAGTGGTCCACTGACTACTCTGTAATATAATAACAAGCACTTGGATGATACAATTCCTTCGGTAGATCGAATCATTAGGCATCATCTCTACAATCAAATGGTATCACGCACATCTACATCCAAATGATCTGGTAATCTCCATGACAATCAGCTAGTAGCACACAACTACTACAAGGTCATCCAATAGATCACAATTGATGCCAAGTTGTAAACAACTACTATCTAGTGACACACAATCACTGCCAGTGGACCACATCCACTGTAGAAGCACACAACTATTGTCTAGAGACACACAGTCTCCACAGGTGGTACTCAATCATTGAATAAGCACACAACTATGGTCTGAAGTCACACAACCTCCTCTAGTGGAACACATCCACTGAAGTAGCACAAATATACTATCTAGAGTCACACATATAACACAAATGGAACACATCCACCGAAGTAGCACACATCTACTATCCAAAGTCACACAACCTCTGTTAGTGGAACACATCCACCAAAGTAGCACATAGATACTGTATGGAGTTATGCAACCTCCTCTAGTGGAACTTATCAACTGAAGTAGCACACAAATATTGTTCAGAGTCACACAACCTCTGCCAGTGGAAAAAATCCATCGAATTAGAACACAACTACTATTCGAAGTCACACAACATCTGCCATAGTATTATGACTATGTGTGTGATGTTTCTTCTCTCATCAGGTATGATAGTGTATTAAATCCGCATTCACCTCATGTGATTGATCCAAGGAACTCTTGGCCAGAGGGGTTAGTCAGCATGAGAAGAAACAAAACACCCCCCTCTCAACGAGGGTGGACATTTGGAAACACTCCAAGCTTGTCCCTGAAGTACTCATGCTTCACTATTGACAAGGGCTTCGTGAGGATGTTTGTTAGATTCTCATCCGTGTATATGTATTGGAGCTCCACAACTCCTCTCTGCACCATGTCCCAAATGTAATGATATTTGATCTCTATATTCTTAGACCTGTCATGGAATATAGGGTTCTCGATAAGTTTCACACAACTTTGATTTTCACAATGTATCAAATTTGGCTCCAATTCTAGATCAAATATCTCAGCTAGAAACTTCTGAAGCCACACTGCTTCATGGATTTCCATGCTTGTTGTGATATACTTTTCTTCTAATTTAATGAGTGCCAATGATGTATGTTTCTTTCTCAACCATGAGATCATGCCCGATCCTAGACCAAAACAACATCCAGAAGTACTCTTCTGATCCACTTCACTCCATGCCCAGTCGGAATCTATATATCCCTACATCTTCACATCTCCACTTGAGACATATCTAAATCCATATCCAATGGTACCATGAAGGTACCTCAACATATGCTTTGTTGCCATCCAATGTACCTATCTAGGTTCAACCATGTGTTGACTCAAGGTATTCACTGTAAATCATATGTATTTCCTAGTGTTAAATAGGTACATCAAGGATCCAATCAGCTGTATTTACATCGTGGGATCCACCAAATCCGAGGATTCATCACTCAAGAGATTCATGTTTATTGTCATAGGTGTGGTCATGGACTTGCAATCCATCATCCATAATTTCTTCAGGATCTCAACGGTATATTTTCCTTAGTTAATGAAAATCTGATTTGATCATGGCCATACCTTTAATCCCAAAAAGTAATGCATCAGACCTAGATCCTTCATCTTGAACTCTAAATAAAGCTCTATCTTACACCCATCAATGAGCTTCTCATCCCCTGTTAGAAATAGGTCATCTACATATAGAACCAAGATCAATGAGAATCCATCCTCAACCTTATAATAGAGGTTATGATTTGCCTCACTCTTGGTAAATCCCAATCTCATAAAATATCCATCTATCTTGCCATACCATGCCCTGGGTTCTTGCTTCAATCTGTACAAGGCCTTCTTCATTCTGCACAAATGGGACTCCTTCCCATGGACAACAAAGCCTCGTGTTTGTTCTATGTACACTTCTTCCTCTATTACACCATTCAATAAATCGGTCTTGATGTCTATTTGGTTTAATTTCCATCCCATTACGGAAGCAATAACAATGATTGATCTAATGGAAGTGTATTTTTCTAGAGGAGAAAATGTTTCATCATAGTCTTCTCCCTCTTTCTAGGAGAACCCTTTAGCCACAAACCTTGCCTTGTACTTCTCTATGATGTCACCTGCAACATGCTTGATCTTGTATATCCATTTGGAAGTCACAACTGACTTCCCTTCTAGTCTCGGAATGACCTCCCATACATCAGTCTTCATGATGGAGTAATATTCCTCCATCATGGCATCCTTCCATTCTAGCTTCTCAGCAGATTCTTCAAAAGTGGAATTTTTTGAATCAATGATGTTGCTCATTAGTGCCATATAGCTAGAAAACGTATGTGGTATCTTGCTCTCTCTAAAGAAGCCTTTGGAAGCTGCATGTCCGTCATCTTCCTGCAAGGTGTTCCAAATCCAAGTTGGTCTCTTTCTAGTAGCCACAACTTCTTCGGGTATATCTACAGGTCTCTCTGACTCTACCATATCATTCTAGACTTTTGGGATGGTTTCTTCAAGTGTAGAGTCTACCATGACTGCATCTTTGGGAGCCTCCTACTCTATTTGGCTCTCATCCATGTGATATTCCCTTGATCTTCTGAAAGCTTCATCTTCATCAAATGTTACATCCCAACTAATTTTGATCTGTCTCTTCCTTGGAATGTAGATTCTATAGGCCTCCAAAGTCTCACTGAATCCAACGAATGTGCCCTTCTTTCCTGAAGGTTCGAATTTCATTATATTTTCTTTAGGAACATGTATAAACAATGGACAACCAAAAATCCTCAAGTGACTGACTTCTAGCTTCTTTCCAGTGAACACCTCTTTAGGTGTCTTGTTACCCAATATATTATGAGGACTTTTGTGCTGCACATACACAATCGTACTTGATTCTTATTCCATAAGTGCATGGGTAGTCCATGGTCATGTATTGTCACTTTTGTTTCTTCTATTATGGATCTATTGTTTCTTTCTACAACCCCATTCTGTTGGGGGTTGTAGGGAGTTGTAAGATCCCTCTTAATCTCTGCTTCTTAGAAAAGGTCTTTAAAATCCTTTGAAGTGTATTCTCCTCCATTGTCATATCTCAAAAATTTAATCTTCATCTGAGAGAGATTCTCAACTAAATCCTTGAACTCTTGAAACTTTTTAAATACTTCATCTTTTTCTTTCAAGACATAGATCCATGTCTTATTGGAATAGTCGTCTATGAACAATACATAATACACAAAGTTTCCAAGTGATGGCATCGTCATCTGTCCACATACATTAGAGTGTATAATGTCCAAAATACCTTTGGATCTGTTATCAGTTCTTGTAAATCTTCCCATGACATTATTTCCAAGTGAAAAACCTTTGCATACTCCGTCATGGTCTATCTATATTTCTGGTAGACTTGCAATCATTCTTCTCAAAGCTGGTAATGCTCTATAGTTCAAGTAAGAAATCCCTCAGTGCCATAGTTCACTAGAACTAACACTATTGTGTACAAGGGATTTTTTTTTATGTCCCTTCAACTTATATAGTCCTCCCTCTCAGACACCAATCACAGTGGATTTATTTATGCTTGAATTCTTGGGCCATATAAGGACTTGGCCATCCACAAAATCTACGCTAAAAAAATTATCTTCTAAATTTGAAATAGATAGAATATTCTTCTTTAAACCTTGTGCAAATAGTATATCTTTAATTGAAAGAGAGTTACCTAAATCAAGTTGTAAGGAGGTTTATCCAATGCCTTTGATTGCAAGCTTGGAATCGTCTCTAAGAACCACTTGAAGTGAAGAGTCCTTTTCTGTTAATTTTGATAGAGAGTTTCTAAATCTAGTCATATGATTCGAAGCACCACTATCTATGAGCCAAGTATCACTTCCTTGAGTGATGGTTCTAGTGAGTGTTGAAATGAATACAAATTCTTCATATTTGGGTTTGTATTCTTCAACATCATTTGCATGTGCATGGTGATTCTTCTTCTTTTCTTTCTCATGTTTGTGAGGACATTGTGTGGCATAATGTCCCATCTTCCTGCAATTGAAGCATTGAACTTTTGACAAATCCCTCTTACGACGTGGCTTCTTAGACCTCCTTGGACTGCCTTCTTTTCTTTCCTTTATCTCTTCACTTGTGTTGCAAGTGTTTGGTTTTCCTCATCATATACCTTTTGTTTCTTGGACATCAATATATATTCCTCTTGAGAGAAATCTTCCAATAACTTGTCAAACTTGGGTAACTTCCTTCTTGCACAAATTCCTTGGACAAATGGGTCGCAAGAGGGAGGGAAACCATTTAGCGTAGTGGTTACTAGTTAAACATATTCTACTAGATCTCCACTGGATGCTAACTAGTCTTTGATCTGTGAGATCCTTGTAAAGAAGTTGGATATCATCTCTAACTTTCTCATAGTCAAATTTTTGAGTTGATGTCATAGGGTAAGCTTCTGAATGTGTTCTTTATTTCATAAAGTTTGGTTAGGGAATCAAACATATCCTTTGCAGTCTTTAATTCTAATAAATTGGGTATCAGGTGATCCTTGATTGAGTCTGTCAAGATCCTCTTGGTATTGAACTCATTCTTCTTGATCTTTTCCTTTGCTTCTTCATCTCAGGTTCTGGAATAATTTTCTTGACATGAACCAATAATTCATTCTCTTCTAGAATGAGTTGCATTCTATGCTTCCAAGATCTGAAGTTGCATGTTCCATCCAATCTATCTTCTACTCTCATGCTGGAAGACATTCTATTAATGGAAACCCTAGCTTGGGAATTTTCTACAATTTACAAATTCCTTAAGGAGGTAGGGTGCACTGCTCTGTGTAAAGGGTAGTCCAAACACCTTTGGGATAGTACTAAAAATAGCTTGACAGGGTTACTGTGCAGTGACAGTGTGGAGTGGGCCCATAACCCGTTATATTTTCCTTTACTTACATAACAATATAGTTCTTTTCTTAGTTAAAATTAACAATTATACCATAGCAATAGAATAGACAGTAGACAAAGAACATAAGATATTTTTCCTAGTAAAAATGTAAATGGGGGGGAAACCCAACAATGTTTTTTAGATGAATTCCTTTCACACAGTCAAACCATTCACTATCTCCTTAGAGATTTACAAAAAAGAATCAATATCTAAAATAATGCTAGAGCCTAGTAGTAGCTTTCACAACTGCAGTAACACCATACAAAAGTAGTGCACCCTCTAGGAGAGATAGTATACAAGAGAGAGATCACCACCAAAATAGCTCCAAGACTAGTCTATTGCATCACCCTTCCTTCCTCAGACTTGTGCACCTTTTACCTCAGAGAATGAGAGTGTGTTGTCTCTAAATGAGCCAATACATCTCCTATTTATAATATTCCAGTCACTTCTTCCTGGGATTAACTTAATTAATTTCTGGGTGAGCCTTTAATTAATTCTTGGGTGAGCCAACTTCTCTTCTAGAGACTTCTTTCTTTTTAATGGTCTTCCTGTACTTCCAAAATCTTATCGCATCTAAGATAGGTTGACATCAGAGGAAAGGTTCCTCCTGCAGCTACTAAACATAAACACTTCAGAGATGAAAAACATTTAGCATTGTCAAAAAAAAGAGTGGTCGGTACTCTAGACATGTTGATGATGTGTTGTTGCAATAAATTGATTACCACATCTTCATTTACCTTTGTCAATGGTATAATTTATGTCCAATGTGTGCAGTAATTAGTGGCGCTAAGGATGTACTTGTGTTGTCTCTATGAATGAGGATTGATTTCTCCAATAATTTGTAATCCCCATTGCTCAAATGGTTCTTCAAAAACTATAGGTTGGAGAGGAACAACATACTTATTTTGTCTTCCAACATATGTTTGACCGATATCACAATTCCTGACATAAGCATGTGCATCGTTGAACACTATTGGCTAGCTGTATCCTACTCTCATAATTTTATGGGTTGTAGTCTCCCCAACAAAGTGTCCTCCATTTGGTATGTCTTCAATTTCTTTGAGTACTTTATCAATGTATTATTTCTCCAAACATCTGAGGATAACACCATCATAATTCTTTTGAAAAGTACGCCACTAACTAGCTGATAGTGTGTGTATTTTAATCTCAAATCTATTTTCTGTCTATAATTAAGATGTTATGAGGAGGCACCATGCTATAGGTATTTATTGAGATCATTATATCAGGAGTCTTCAAGTTTTGGAGCATAGGGGGCTTATTGTGCACACATTACCAGTTCTTCTTACCAACCCTCTTCTAGATAATCTCCTGAGTCTATAGCTTCATACACTAGTTTGAAAAGGCCTTGACCTTTTATGATGTTAGTGGATTTGGATTCATGTCATATTCTTGTAAGGTCATCATCCAATTTCCTTTACATTCTCCTATATCTTTCTGAATGAACATTGATCTCACAATTGGGTGAGGAACAATAACCTTGGTGTGTTTCTTTAAGATATAAAGTATGAACTGTTTGATAATTTTGTGAATAGAAAATGTGTGGTTTTACACAACTGGGTAGTTTAGCTCATAACATTGTATACATGTGCTTATAAATATAGTACTACACGCATTCCCTTTTTTATCTTTCTGGGTGAGCACTACTGTAAGAGAATGATCATAAGAAAATGTATATAGTAAAAAATATCTTGATAATTCTAGACTTTTCAATGTAGGGGTTGTTTCTATGGTAGATTTGACCTTTTCAAAAGCCTCTTTTTCTACAAATGTCCACTTGAACTGCACATCCTTTTTTATAATTTGTTGGAGGGGTTTGACTATCTCTAAAAAATCAAAGACAAATCTCCTCATGAAGTTGATCTTTCCAAATAACAACTGCATTGATTTCTTGTTGTTGGGAAAGGGGATCTACATGATAGATTTTGTTCATTCCAGATCAACAAAGATACCATATTTGGAAATGACATGCCCAAGTAATTTACCTTCTGAAACCACAAAGACGCTTTGCTTCAGGTTTAAATATATTTTGTACTTTATGCATCTTTTGAAAATATTTTTCGAATGATCTGGATTGTAAATTCCTTTCTTAGAATATACTGTGATATCATTAATATATTGTTGGATTACTGAGAGGGGGGGTGAATCAATAATAGCATAATTATAATCCTTTTTCTTCAAATGTTATATCAGTGTAGAATTATTATCCAATAATGAGCAATAAGAAATAAACAATCACACACATACACAGTACACCAGTGTTTTACGTGGAAACCCAAATCGGGAGAAAACCACGAAATGATTTTTCTTATATGTCTTGAAGAATTACAATCATTGGAAGCACCAACTTCCTTTGTTTTCTAGTTGCAACTGGAAGGAGGATTCAACCACCTAGTTTCTTAGGCTACAACCTGAGGAAGCTCCAAATCCCCAATTCTTTGGCTACAACCAGAAGGAGGCTACAACCCCCAATGTTCTCCGGCTACAACCGGAAGGTGGCTACAACCACATGTCCTTGCCTCGTCCTGCCACCCTGAAGTAGAAGTAGAATGATGGAACCACTGTCACACTATCACTATGAGATATACCACTGTAAACATGTACCAATAAATATGA
Organism: Picea engelmannii; assembly: GCA_009831015.1. Lineage (NCBI taxonomy): Eukaryota > Viridiplantae > Streptophyta > Pinopsida > Pinales > Pinaceae > Picea > Picea engelmannii. Next base: position 375,367 of record ML789459.1, read on the forward strand.
ACCACGCATCAACCATGCATCAACCTGTACCTCAACCTGTAATCAACTTGTACCATAAACAAGTGCATCAACCATGCACTAACCTGTAATCAACATGTACCATAAACAAGTGCATCTAACCATGTACCAAGTATGTACCAATCATGTGTCAACTACTCATCAACTATGACTCATCAATATGTACCAACATCATCAACTATACACATCATGTATGTGCGCCAACTTGTCAACTACTTGTCTCAACCATGTACTCGACATGTACCACGACCAAAATCCCTCATCAATTTCATCATCCAAATATGATTTATAGCTCTATAATAGACCTGGTGTATATGATCACATTCCTGCAAACCTTCCTTAACTTTAAAAACAAAAGACTAGCATTTTCATCAAACTTTTCTTTAGTCTCACATGCCTCGTTTTGTATTAGTCAACAACCCTAACTTGAATTAATAATAACTTTGAACCTGTAACGTATAAATATCTGAAACTGATATACAATGTTACTCAGTGTGTTTTATACAATTCCTCCAAGTGTCACTACTTGGAACCTCTCAGAAAAGGAGTTATAGCAAAAATGGCATACCTTGTTGAATTTTGGCTTATTCTAGAGAGTGACCTTGTAGAGTGCGGCCCTCACAAAATATTTGATGAATTGATCTGAAACTGTTAAACATAATACTACAAACAGTCCCCTAACCAACACATTTGGTCTCACTGAATTTGGATCTGTTATGAAGAAGTTATGACATTTTTACCTGAAACACATGATTTTGACTAGTTTCAGGACTAGCCAATGACCCACAAGCTGAATTTTTTACCACAGATACTTGGATATGTTTTCTCACTTTCATATCAATTTCATGGTCTGAATCATTATAGAAAAAAATTTATAGTGAAAATGGTGAGATGACCTGTAAATAACATACCTTAGAAAGCATCATCAAAAGAATTTATCCTTCCTTGCATTTCGACCTTCTTTTCTTCACCTTCACTCAAAATTTTGGTTTAGATATCCTTGGTTACCTCAAACACATATAGATATTCAATATGCTCAAGTTTTATTCAAATGAGAGAGCCTTGCCTCTTCTTTATACTCTCCAATTAGCTTCCTTAAAAACATCTTCTAGGTCACTTGGCCTACTTTCCTTATTTTAGCGTTGGGTCCACTTCTAATTTCTCCATTAAATTTATTATTGAAATAATTTATTTTGTATTCACTTTGAATTATAATACACTCATCACTTCACTTTATTATTTACCCTTTAAAATCTCTTAAACCACTTTGACTACTTTGACCTT
>ML789459.1:377685-438257 GCA_009831015.1 Picea engelmannii
TCACTGGGTTTTTTGAGATACTGATGGCACTTGTATTATCACAATATATTGGAATGGACTCATCATACTCAACCTGTATATCTGTCAAAGTTTGTTTCATCCAAAGAACCTGTGTACAACATGTTGCTGCTGCAATATACTCTACCTCGGCTGTAGATAGAGATACCGATGATTGTTTCTTTCTTAGCCATGATACCAAACACTCACCTAAGTAGAACGTTTCTCCACTAGTGCTTCGTCAATCATCAATACAACCTGCCCAATCTGCATCTATGTAGGCAATAAGTGATAGATCTTTTCCTTTTCGATACCATAATCCAAACTCTTATGTTCCTTTGAGATATATGAAGATCCTCTTTACTGCTAATACATGTGATTCCTTTGTTGCTGCTTGAAATCGTTCCACCTATCCAACTGCCTCCATTACATCTGGTCTAGATGCTATCACATATAGTAGGCTTCCAATCATTGACCTATATTGCCTCTGATCTATAGACTTTGAACCATCATCTTTGCCCAACTTACAACTGGTTTGCATGGGAGTGATAACTGGTTTGCAATCTTCCAGTCCGAACCTCTTTAGCATTTCTTTGATATACTTGGTTTCAGAAATAAAAAAATCCTTGGTTGCTTTGACGTATCTGAAGTCCCAAAAAGAAGGATAGTTCTCCAAGTAACGACATTTCAAATTCATTATGCATGTCTTTTGCAAATTTTTGGCTTAACTTGTCATCATCACTACCAAAAATAATATCATCAACATAAACTTCAATTAATAAAATATTACCTTGACTTACCTTGATGTAGAGGTTGTTGTCTGCACTTCCTTTTCTTAACCCTTCCTGCTGCAGATACTTATCCGGTCTAGAGTACCATGCTCTAGGATCCTGTTTTAGACCATACAAGGCCTTCTTTAATTTACACACATAGTCTGTGTTCTCTGACAACTGAAATCCTTCTGGTTGTTCAGTGTAGACTTCTTCTTCAAGTTCCCCATTTAGAAAAGATGATTTTACGTCCATCTGATATACGTTAACATTTTTGGAGCATGCATAAGCTAAAAGCAAATGGATTGCTTCCATTCTGGCAACTGTGGAAAATGTCTCTTCAAAGTCAATTCCTTCAATCTGTGCATATCCTTTACATACCAATCTAGCTTTGTTCCTTGTAACCTATCCATCTTCATTCAATTTATTCCTGAAAACCCATTTTGTGTCGATCACATTCTTATTCTTTGGTTTTGGAACCAATTCCCAAGTGTCATTTTTCTCTATTTGATCAAATTCTTCATCCATGATCTTATTCCAAAATTCATCTTTGTTGGCTTCTTTAAAATAGTTTGGTTCAATTGTAGATAAGAGTGCTAGGTGTGTTTGTTCTGGTGAACAGATGTTTCTTCTAGTCCCAACTCCTACATCTTTAATTCCAATAATCTGATCTGAAGGATGATTCTTCTGTACTCGTTTTCTAGGTGTCCTTGGAGATACTTGTTGAACTTTCTCTTCTACTTCTGTCGAATTCTCTTCATCTTCATCTTTCTCTTCTTCTTCTTTTTCATCTTCTTCTTCAAAAAGTTGTTCCATTGATTTGTTTTCTTCTTTCTTTGATTCTAGTCTCCCTGTTTCATCAATTGTTACATTGATGCTTTCCACAACTTTGTTTAATATTAGATTGTAACACTTGTATGATTTCTTTGTACTTGAGTAACCAACAAGTATTCATTTGTCCACATGAGAGTCAAACTTTCCCATTCTGCCATCTTCTCTTTTGATGTAGCATTTGCTTCCAAAAACTCAGAAGTGCTTCACATTTGTTGGTCTTCCTTTCCATAGCTCGTAGAGAGTTTTATTAGTGTTGTTTCTGAGCATTACTCTATTTTGAATGTGAATTATTGTATGCACTGCCTGTGTCCAAAAAATATCTGTCAACTTTGAATCCATTATCATTGTTCGAGCCATTTCTTGTACTTCCATGTTCTTTCTTTCAACAACTCCATTCTGTTGAGGTGTCCTAGCGATCGAGAATTGCCTTTTTATTCCATGATTGATGTAGTAGTCCATAAATTCCTTTGAGTTGAATTCTCCTCCATTATCTGATCTTAAGCATTTGATTCTTGAATCCATCCCATTTTCAACGATTTCCTTATAGATCTTGAAATTTTCAAAAGCTTCTCATTTGTTCTTGAGAAAGAAAATTGCAGTCATTATTGTATAATCATCAACTAATAACATAAAGTATCTCTCACCTTTTAATCCTTTTGTTGTAGTTGGTCCAACTAGATCAATATGCACAATTTCCAATGGTTTTTTTGTTGAATATTCCTTTGATTTGAACCTGGTCTTTGATTTCTTTCCTTGTTGGCAATGCTTGCATAAAGTGTTGGTTGGTTTCGTGATCTGGGGCATTTCTCTGACTACTTCTCTTTGGCTAACTTGACAAGGTTATCAAAATGCATGTGGCGCATTCTTCTCTTCCATAGCCAACTTTCATCTTCCTTTCCTAGACAACACTTTTCATTTCCAATTTCGCTTAACACATATATTTTGCTTGAAGTTCTTGCAGCTGTAGCGACCAATTTCCCTGAAACTTATTTTCTTATCTCACACTTTTGTGAATTGAAAGTAATTTTATGACCTTGGTCACACATTTGACTCACACTTAAAAGATTATGTTTCATATCTTCTACTAGTAGAACATTTTCTTCATTTTCATTCTTGTTCCCAATTTAGACTGTGTCTTTTCCAATGATTTTGGATGAATCATCATTTCTAAAGGAGACTGATCCATCTCTTTCCTTTCATAATGTAAGAAACTTGTCTCTATCACCTGTCATGTGTTTTGAACATCCACTGTCAACATACCAACCATGTTTCTTTTGTTTATCTTGTAGAGAGACTGTGCATTCTTCATTGTTATACTGATCTTGCTTTCTTATCCATGTCATTTTCTAAGGTTCTTGTTTGTGACTCTGTTGAGGTTCTTTAGGACAGACTGTCATTCTGGAATTTTTGGCCATATGTCCAAAATTGTTACATTTGTAACATTCCACTTCAGTGCTCAAAGATTCAAACCTGTTGTAACTTCTTCTCTGTGTTTCACTAGGTCTTCTTGAATAACCCCTTTGTGTATGGATCTCAAAGTAGTTATTATTCTTGTTGTTAGCTCTACAATTTACATCTTTATGTCCAAAATTATTACATGCATAACATAAACCAAAAAATATAGTTTGATACCTGGTAGTTGAATATCTTATGAAAGGAGTTGTTCTTATGAATCCTTCTTCTTCTTGAGGCCTGTCTATCTGTTGTTGATTATGAAATCTGAATCTTCTCGGTGGAGGAGTGTCCCTGTAATCTTCCTTGTATATGTTTTTATCCCCTTTGATTGTTTTTGCATAACTTTTTGGATTTGTTTCTTGCTCTATTGTTTTGGAGCTTGATCCCTTTTTTGTCTGATTGTATCCAAGTCCGGACTTGTCAAGATAAGATTTTTGACTTTTGATAATGTCATCCATAAATTTTGAGCTATTCTGCATATTTTTCTTTTGAATATCCTTTCTTAGTGTGACAATCTATGCTTCCAGGTTTCCAATGATCTTGTCCTTTCCTTCTAGTTGTTCTTTGAGTGCTTCTTCAATTCTTTTATCTTCTTCTATTTGAACCTTCAATTTTGTGATCATTTATTTTAGTTCTTGAGTGTCTTCTTTCTTATCTAGTTCTGCTTGTAGTTTCTTGTTTTTTATTATTTTCTCTTCTGATAACTTCTATGGCACTCATTAATTATTCTCGGAAGTCAACTTCTGCCTCTTCAATTTATTCTTCATATGATTATTCATATTCTTCTTCGGAGTCTTCTTTATCAGAGTCTTCTACTTCCATGAATAGAACTCTCCCTATTTCACTGTCACTGACTTCATCTTCATCTGATGATGATATGTCTTCTTTGGTGCAAAATTTTTTCTTGAAAACTTTCTTTGTAGTTATTTTACCTTTAGATGTTTGTCTTCTTTTTGAGTAACCTTCATCATTTCTCTTTTTCTTATGAGGACATTTGTTAGCAAAATGACCAATACCATCACAATTAAAGAAAATTAAAGTAAGTTTACCTCTGTACCTACAGTTGGTTCCCTTGTTCAGTCTTTTGACGAAGTTGGCCACTTCTTCATCATCTTCCGAGATGTCACTGCTGCTGCTATATTCTTCTTGTTCCTTTTTCTTTTTCTTTGATCTTTTGGATGCTTTGAAGGATGCTTCTTTTTTATCTGGATTTTCCTATTCAGTTCTCATCTCATATGCTATGAAGATTCCATGCAGTTCATCCATGCTTATTGAGTTTAGATCCGATCTTTCTTCTAGTGCTGATATCTTAGGGTTGAATCTCATAGGAAGAGATCTTAGTACCTTTTGAACAATTACAGATTCTTTGATTTCTTCTCCCAATCTTATGATTGCATTCACTCTTTCATCGACTCATAAGAAGTAGGCTGCGATATCTTCATCTTCCTTCATTTTTAGTTGTTCGAACTAACCTCTCTAAGTTTGAAGCTTTGTTTCTTTGACTTTTGAATCTCCTTCATAAATATTTCCAAGCTTGTCCCAAATCTCTTTAGTAGATTTACAATGTGCAACTTTGGTGAATATCGTATCACTGAGAGCATTCAAAAGTGCATTTATGGCTTTGGAATTATTCTCACTGATTTTCACTGCTTTGTCATTTGTTGGTGAAATTGTTGGTGTTGTGTATCCATCTACAATTGATTTCCAAACTTGAAATCACTGTGCCTATATATATGTCTTCATCCTTATGCTCCAAAAAGCATACTTTTGTCCATCAAACTGTGGTATTCCATTTTTATACGAGTTGGTACTCTCCATGATCTACCTTTCAGTGGTTAAACTGATTTCTGAAAGAACCTGCTCTGATACAAATTGTTGGATTACTGAGAGGGGGTCTGAATCAGTAATAGCGTAATCATAATCCTTTTTCTTCAAATGTTATATCAATGTAGAATTATTATCCAATAATGACCAGTAAGAAATAAACAATCACACACATACACAGTAAACTAGTGTTTTACGTGGAAACCCAAATCAGGAGAAAACCACAAAATGTTTTTTCTTATATGTCTTGAAGAATTACATTCATTGGAAACACCAACTTCCTTTGTTTTCTAGCTGCAACTAGAAGGAGTCTCCAACCCCCTAGTTTCTCAGGCTACAACCTGAGGGAAGCTCCAACTCCCCAATTTTCTGGCTACAACCAGAAGGAGGCTACAACCCCCAATGTTCTCCGACTATAACCGGAAGGTGGCTACAACCACCAGTCCTTTCCCTGTCATCCCACCCTGAAGTAGAAGTACAATGATGGAACCATTGTCACACTATCACTGTGAGATATAACGTTGTAAACCTGTACCAATAAATATGAACCATGCATCAACCTGTACCTCAACTTGTAATCAACCTGTACCATAAACAAGTGCATCAACCATGCACCAACCTGTAATCAACCTGTACCATAAACAAGTATATCCAACCATGTACCAATCATGTGTCAACTACTCATCAAATATGACTCATCAATATGTACCAACATCATCAACTATACACCTCATGTATGTGCACCAACTCATCAACTACTTGTCTCAACCATGTACTCAACATGTACCAAAACCAAAATCCCTCATCAATTTCATCATCCAAATATGATTTGTAGCTCTATAATATACCTGGTGTATATTATCACATTCTTGCAAACCTTCCTTAACTTTAAAAACAAGAGACTAGCATTTTCATCAAACTTTTCTTTAGTCTCACATGCCTAGTTTTGGATTAGTCAAAAACCCTAAATTGACGTAATCATAACTTTGAACATGTAATGTATAAAGTTCTGAAACTGATAAACAATGTTATTTAGTGTGTTTTATGCAATTCCTCCAAGTGTCACTACTTGGAACCTCTCAGAAAAGGAGTTATAGAAAAAATGGCATACCTTGTTGAATTATGGCTTATTCTAGAGAGAGACCTTGTAAAGTGTGCCTTGCACAAACTATTTGATTAATTGATATGATACTATTACACAACATACTACAGACTGTCCCCTAACCAACACATTTGGTCTCACTAAATTTGGATCTGTTATGAAGAAGTTACGACGTTTTTACCTGAAACACCTGATTTTGACTAGTTTCAAGATTGGCCAATGACCCACAAGCTGAATTTTTTACCACAAATAATTGGAAATGTTTTCTCACTTGCATAGAAATTTCATGGTCTGAATCATTATAGAAAAAAATTTATAGCAAAAATGGTGATATGACCTATAAATAACATACCTTAGAAAGCACCATCAAAAGAATTTATCCTTCATTGCATTTCGACCTTCTTTTCTTCACCTTCACTCAGAATTTTGGTTTAGATATCCTTGGTTGCCTCAGACACATATAGATATTCAATATGCTCAAGTTTTATTCAGATGAGAGAGCCTTGCCTCTTATTTATACTCTCCAAGTAGCTTCCTTAAAAACATCTTCTAGGTCACTTTGCCCACTTTCTTTATTTTAGGGTTGGGTCCACTTCTAATTTCTCCATTAAATTTATTATTGAAATAATTTATTTTGCATTCACTTTGAATTATAATACACTCATCACTTCACTTTATTATTTACCTTTTAAAATCTCTTAAACCACATTGACTACTTTGACCTTTTGGGGCTTCTAGATGACATATGAGGGTCCTCCAACTTCGTAAGGCCATAACTCTCAAACCCTGAGGAGTTATGTGACGTTCTACATACCACCAGAAATGGCATGCCATGTACTATCCATATAGAATAGTATTATCTGAAAATATATCATAACTCATATCATTACCCATCAAACAAACTTGGGTCCATTACCCAAACTTGGGGTCTCCAACTTCTCATGGCCATAATTCTCTAACCGTGAGGAATTGTGTGATGTTCCACATACCACCGAAAATGACATGACAAGAACTATTCATATACGATATTTTCCCTGGCAAATTCACTTTCCTTCATCTCATTATTCCACAATTAAGCATGGGTTCTCTTACTCCACAAAGCGTCTTCCCGTGAGGGATTTCACCATAAGGGGACCACTTTGGAGTTCATTCATATTTACTTCTTATCAACCATGACAAAACAATAATGAGTCATATTTACATAAAAAAATATTGGGTCCATTACCTAAACCTTTGTGCTACGGGGCTTTCTTCAAGGGTTGACATCAATGAAAACTAACCTTAATCAACATATATACCACCACACTTTGACTGATTGCACCTTTAAAATCTATGTCCATTTCCTTTTAGAAATTTTCTCCCGTGTTGATCAAGCCAAAGGGAATTCTACATTAAGTGAGTGTTCCCCACTTTGTTCAAAAAGTGGTCTTCAATTTGTGATGTTATGTTACAAGAACCTGATAATATCTAGAAAAACATCTAATAATGAAATCATCTTTGAACTGGATATGATCTAGTGTATTTGTTCCATTGGGGGAATGATGTAATTATTCTTGTCCGACGCTTGTTTTATATTTTTTAAATATGCACATATTTTGATTTCTCTAGATTTCTTCTTGACTGGTACCAGATTAGATACCCATGTTGAATTCCTGACTTTAAAGATGATATGAGCATCTAGAAACTTCTTTAACTCCTTTTGGATCAGTGGTTCAAGAGTAGGATGAACTTTCTCGAGTTTTTTTTGAAACAATTTGACACCATATTTGATGGGAATGATATTTTGTATGCTGTGGGTATCATATGTTTTCAGTTATTAACTCATTAGCTTCATTAATATCGCAGAATAAAACCCTAAGATAGATCGGTGCAGTAACCATAACGATTAAGTACTTCAACCACTTAACGCATAGAAATAAGTTAGATCTGTCATTCATTCATCAAGCACAAGTAAAGCACTAAACAACATCGGATCTATCCATCATACATAATAACTAGATAAATGACAAACAAAACATAGCACAAAGAACACCAAAGACACAAGATATACGTGGTTCACCCTAGTGTGGGGCTACATCCACCTACTTCGTCTTCTTTATTATTCTTCAATCTCTTACATTCATCCACTCATGTGCACTAAGCCACAGATCCAAGCTTCGCAGAGGATAGGCGATCTACGCACTAAGCACCAAATCCTCCTTCCCAAAATTATGTCAAGGCACAGAGCCAACTCCTTTATTAAGCATAGAGCCTTACATACATATTTTGTTGCAAAAACCACTCAAAACATCTTGCACTTAGTCACTTAGAATTCACTCTCTAAGTCTCTTACATCGCTTAGCTAATTCTACATTACAATCTTACTTATTTATACTTTTACAATAAGGCCTAAAAATGGGTAAACCCATGGGTCGACATCCCATAACCCATTACAAGAACCACCACAAATCCCACAAAATAAGTGAGATCCATTATCTCAGCTCCTCTTGGGTTCTCCTTTCTCGATCACTGTGTCAAAGTCCAAAAAGTGGTCAAACATGACCAAGATTTCCTCAAAACTTGGTCGAGGACCAACAGGTCCACAACATTCACATGTGACTCATACCAAGTCACTCAAGTCTGGGAAACACTTCTTCGAAGGCCTTGAGCTTCACTCGAGTGACCTTGACTTGTTGCTTCGCCTGATCCTCCTGCTCAGCGAGCTCTTGGATCATATGCTCTATAACAGGCCCTTCCAGGCGTTGTTCGACTGATGAAACCACCTGGTCCAGTTGCGAGCCTTGTCCTTCAATTTCTTCGAACACCTTGCAAGATTCGTCTTGCACAGGTTGCAGCTTTTGCATGACTTCCATTACTTTGTCCTGGATAGAAGTAATTTGTTCTTGTATGGAATGCTACTCTTGTGATATTTTCATTCTCTCGATTACAGTGAGTAGCTTCATCTGTGCCTACACATAGGAGGCCTATTGTTGTGCCTCCTATAACTGTTCTTCCATTTTCCTTAGCTCTGGGTCTTCTGCGAGGCATTCATAAGTCTGCATGCTTCTATCACTCAATTGTTTGCATTCTGATGTGATGACTCTAATTCTTTTGAGTACATTCTTAGCGACTTTCTCCCTCTGATCGCGCACCTCCTATGGAGTGCTTGATACTGCTTGGATCTCCAACTCCATTATCCTTGCTTGAAGCTGCTGGATGGCCTCAACGAGCTTCTGACGCAGAGGTACGTGCCACCCACAACACGTCCTCCTTGCATAGGATCTTCTTCTTCTCGGCCCGAATAACTCGAAGTTTCTTCTATCTCCCTATCGGGAGATCTGCACCCACAGCAATCTGCTCCAAGGTCTCCCCCTTTACTACCGGGAGATCAGCCAAATCTCGTCGTCTCGCGAGTTCGTGGCTCTAAACCTCCAAATTTTCCTTGCAAATCTCGCGATACCCGAGTTGGCAATACGAGTATAGCTCCTCTTCTATATGCGTTCCTTCACCACATGAAATCGTGGGCTAGGATTAATATTAGCACCTCTCGCAACCTCGTGACCTCGCAACCTCACCAGTTAAACCATTGAGCTTTCACCCTCCTAGTCCACGAGTCCCCGAGTTGTGATAATTCAACACGTGTCCAACCTTTGGCTGCGTGGTTCCACCTTATGTTCTGCCATGCGTCACCACAAATCTTGCCCTTCGCACTTCGCGACTCGGCGTCCACACGAGTTTCACTTCTCGGCACTTCGCGGCTAGTGAAATACTTTGTGCCACCTATATTCCACTCGTTCTCCGCTATGGCCCACACTGCTCCAGCTGTCAGGATATCGCCTTCTCGCTATCTCACAATCCCCGTGGCCAAGTTCTCAGACTTTTTTCTTGCGAAGTCTCGAGACCCGATTTCTCACGCAGATCCAACGGTCCTCCTGTACTCCGGATCCAATGGCTATCCTCCTTTCACTATCTCGCGACCTCGCGACTTGGAATACCCAAATGTTGGACTCTAAACCTGCGCGCTCCGAGCTTGTGAGATCACCGATCTCTCGCCACCTGTCCCCCTCAGATGGATGGCTACGATCTTCTCACTCCTTTGTCGCCTCGCGACTTTAAACACGCAATACTCAGGTCCTTACCCTGCGAACTCCCGAGTTCACGAGATCACCCATCTCTGCCACCTGTCCCCTCAGATAGACGGTTGCAAATATTTCGCCGCTTCACATCCTCATAACCTTGCGTCTCACGGCTTTTAACCCCGAGCACTTGGACGTTCACCCGGCGAGTTCCGAGTTAGCGAGATGTCTCGATCCTTGACACATGTCCCTTCAGATGGAAGGCTACAAATCCCTCGCTACTTCGCCACTCGTGAAGTCGAACGACTTCCTTTTCGCCCCTCCAATGCCCGAGTCTGCGAGATGAGAATCTCTTGACACGCATCCTCCATAATGAACGGCTCTGATCTTCTCGCGTCTCGTGATCTCGCTGCTCTGGCTACACAACCTTTGGGGCTTCAACTCCCGAGTCCCCGATACACGATACCACGTGTAGATCCTACGGCTCCTATGACTCGGAATCAACGGCCCTACCTCCCCTGATCTTCAAAACCTTCAGAATCTCCTCGTCGTAACCTTCCTGCACCTCTGCAAGATCTAACGGTCCCCGAAACTTTGTGAAATCTCTTCCGAAGAATTTGACCGTCCGTTCTTCCTTGGTAAATCCCCGAAATGAAGAAGGGTATCTCTCTCCGAGATTCCTTCGCCGCTTTGCCAACCTGCGACGTTTCTTCGGACTTCAAGTCACACTTGTTCTACACTGAATCTTCAGCAACCCAGAGGTCTATTCCTCCTGAGCTTTGCTAAATTACTTCAACCTCAACGAGGTTCCTTGCACGCATCCCTTGCGGAAAGCCTACGAACACTTCAACTGTTTGAACTTCCTTTGGCTCTGCATATACCCTAGCAGCAGTCTTTCAACACTTCTTCTCAGTTTCATGACTGAGACTCTCTTTAGCCTGCGCACTCCTTGCACGGCTCAACAACCCGCGTTCACTTCTGAGCGAATTGAGAACAAGAGGTTAACTCCCGAGCCTTCTGTCAATGCACTCCTTGCGGACGAATCAACTGCAGTCCTTGCAGGAATCCTTGCTCAAAGAGAAACAATTGTAACTCACCTCACCTCCTCTCAGATTTCAATCCTAACACATGAAATCACAAACACAACATAATAACAAATGCATAACAGGAAGTACTTCTCATAGATAGAGCATTCAACACACATACACAGAGAATAACACAACAGCCATGAATCTGAATCAATTTCTTCTATTAATTCAAGATCTGTACATGGGTGTTCTTCTACAACTCTCTGCTATTCTCCTATGCTCTAGACTCTTCTTCCTCCTATTGCTATCTACTACAATGATACAAATGAGGGTGTCTATATTCATTTTTCCCTCTTCCTTCGATAACTATCTAATCTAAGAATTCAATTCTATCTACCTGCCTCTCCTACTATAAATGCCTCTGTCTATCTCAGGCGAGAGCGTATGGCTCGAGGTCTGATTACATTTTTACCAAGGAGCCAATTTAAATGATCTCATTTAAGTTAGGCGCGTCAACTTCAAGAGAGAATTTTAAAATTCAAAAACTTGTGTTGGACATCTTCCAGCTGTCTTTTGCTTCCGTGTCAGTTTTGCTTGTCGTGAGGGATGCTCCTGCATCATACTCCCTCTCTTGAAAATTTGCATGGGCTCCTGTCCATGAGCTCATGCACGGTATGTCCATGCTTCAGAATTTCTGCTTCAGTCTCCCAGCTGGCATCTTCAACTAGGTGTCCCTTCCATTTGACCAAATACTCAAAATATTCTTTCCTTCTGGTTTTCTTACCCACTCTTTTATTCAGTATCTGCTCCATCTGTGGCTTCTCTGCAACTGGCATCTGTTTCTGCCACTGGACCTCTGGTTGATCATCACTTTCTGCTTCTGCTTGATCATCTTTATATGGATATAAATCCGAAACATTGAATATCAGAGATATTCCAATGCCCTCTGGTAACTCAATTTCATAAGAATTTTCTCCCATCTTCTTCAAGACCTTGCATGGCCCAATTTTCTTCATCTTCAGCTTGTTGTATGTTCCTCTCGGGAACCTTTCCTTCCTCAAATGTGCCAGAACCAGATCACCAACTTCAAACTGAAGTTGTCTCCAATGCTGATCTGCTCTGCGCTTGTACTCCTGATTTGATTTCAATAATCGCTCCTTCACCTGGCTGTGAAGTTCCTTCATCGCTTCAACGAATTCTCCTGCACTAGCACTGCTAGTATCAATCTGTTCTGAATCCCTCAATTCAAAAACTCCTCTCGGTTGCATTCCATATACAATCTGAAATGGACTTCAGCCTGTGCTCCTGTTCACTGAATCATTGTAAGCAAACTCTGCTTGTGGCAGTATGCTATCCCAACTGCTATGGTTCTCTATCACCAAGCTCCTCAACAAATATCCCAGACTTCTATTGACCACTTATGTTTTCCCATCCGTCTGCGGATGATAAGCAGAACTAAACATCAAGTTAGTTCACAGCTTCTTCCACAATGTTCGCCAAAAATGCCCTATGAATTTTGTGTCTCTGTCCGAAACTATGCTTTTTGGCAATCCATGAAGTCGAACAATCTCTTTGAAAAACAAATTTGCGATGTGAGTCGCATCACTGGTATTCTGGCATGGAATAAAATGTGTCATATTGGAAAACCTATCTACCACCACAAATATGGAATCAACACCTCTTTGGGTCCTTGGCAATCCTAATATGAAATCCATGCTAATTTCATCCCACGGCTTCTCAGGTATGGGTAATGGCTGGTAAAATCCTGCATTCTTCTTCCTTCCTTTTGAATGCTGACAAATCTTGCATTTGTCCACAAACTTCTTGACTTCTGACTGCATCCCTGGCCAAAAGTATGACTCGCTCAGCTTTGCAAATGTCTTATCATGACCGAAGTGTCCTGCTAATCCACCACTGTGATTTTCCTTCAACAAGTTCTCCCTCATGGAGAAATTTGGAATACATAGTTGATTGCCTTTGAATAACAATCTATCCTAGATCACGTACTCTATCCACCGGCTTCTGTCTCTGAGAACTGGATTCTCAGCTGCTTCATAAGCCTCCTTAAAATCTGAATCATCTGCATACATGTCCTTCATGTAATCAAAGCCTAACGTCCTGACTTTGAATTCCTGCAACATCAAACTTTTCCTGCTCAAAGGATCAGCCACTTTGTTAGCAGTACCCGAAATATGTTTAATTACAAATGCAAAATTATGCATGTATTCTACCCATTTAACATGCCTCTGATTCATCTTTTCCTGCTGAGTCACAAACTGTAATGCATGGTTATCACTATATAAAACAAATTCCTTCGGAATCAAATAGTGCCTCCATTTCTTCAATGCCTGTATGATGGCATAGAATTCCTTATCATATGTGGAGTACTTTTCTTTTGCCTCATTCATCTTCTCGCTGAAATATGCAATCGATATGTTTTCCTGACTCAAGACTGCTCCTATGGCAAACCCACTTGCATCGCATTTCACCTGAAATGTCTTCTGAAAATCTGGCAACACCAGAATTGGTTTCTCTGTAATCTTTCGTTTCAATAAATTGAAACTCTTCTCAGCCTCTTCCATCCAGTGAAAATATTTATGTCTTTTCTTGACTGTATCCATCATTGCTGCACTAATTCCACTGAAATTCCTGATGAATTTTCAGTAGAAACTAGCCAGTCCATGAAAACTCCTCACCTCAAATACATTCCGTGGTGATGGCCAATTCTTGATTACCTCCACCTTATCTGGATCCATCCTCAACTCATTTGCATATATGACAAACCCCAAATAAATGAGTTATGTCTTCATGAATGAGGACTTCTTCATGTTTATCAGCAGTTTCTCCTGCTGTAGCTTCTTCATCACAATAGCCAAATGCTTCAAATGTTCAGCCCTTGTCTTGCTGAAAACTAATATGTCATCCAGATACACGATGACAAATTTCCCAATGAATTCCTTCAGGACTTCATTCATCAACCTCATAAAGGTACTTGGTGCATTCATCAAGCCAAACGGCATGACAAGCCATTCATACAAACCTTCATTTGTCTTGAATGTTGTTTTCCATTCATCACCTTCTCTCATACGAATCTGATGATATCCACTCTTCAAATCTGTCTTTGAAAAAAAAAAATCCCCACTTAAGCAATCCATCAGATCATCCATTCTTGGCAATGGGAATCTATACCTGATATTTATCTTGTTAATGGCTCTTGAATCAGTGCACATCCTCCAGCCTCCTTCTTTCTTTGGATTGAGTACTGTTGGAACAACACATGGACTCAAGCTTTCCCTGACCAAGCCTTTGTCCAACAACTCCTGGACCTGTCTTTTAATTTCTTCATTCTCTTGCAGCGTCAATCTGTACGCTGCTTTATTTGCAAAACTGGCTCCTGGTATGAGATCAATATGATGACTCACACTCCTCATTGGTGGCAATGAACGAGGTAATTCGTCCACCACAATATCAACGAACTCTTCCAGTAGTTCCTAAACTTCTTCTGGCAAATCATCCACTCTTATACTAGTCAGAACAATTCTCAGTTTTCTGACCACAAAGAATTGTGGATCCTCCTTCTTCTTAACTTCTGTAAGAAGTTCCTTCCCACTCATGAGAAGTACTTTGTTGCTTACTTCAAGTTTCTCTTCTTTATCCTCAATTGGACACAACATGTGAGTCCTCCCATTCTTTTTCAGGGTATATGTATTCATCCTCCCATCATGAACTACATTTCTATCATATTGCCATGGTCTACCCAGCAATAAATGACAGACATCCATAGGAATAACATCACATAAAATTTTATCATTATATCCTCCTATCTTGATGTCAACTAAGCATTGTTTAGTGACATTTACCTGATGTCCCTTCTGTAGCCATGAAGCTTTGTATGGGCTTGGATGATCAGTTGTCTCCAGCTCCAGTTTTTCTACCATCTCGGTTGAAACAAGATTATCGGTGCTTCCACTGTCCACGATGACCTTGCATACTCTATCCTTGGTCTTGCAAGCAGTCCTAAAAAGACTGTTCCTCTGTGCCGAGTTCTCCATCTCCTTTTCTGGCGTCAAAAAAACTTTTCGCATCACCAGCGATCTTCCGCCTTCAGCGTACTCTGTCTCAACATCTCGTCTTTGTGCCTCAGTGATGTGAGTCTCTCCAGTTTCTTTCTTTTTCTCTGGACATTCAAATGACTTGTGTCCATTTTTCCCACATGTGAAGCATGTGATTACTCCACCTCTTCCTCTTCCTCTACCTCTGGTACAAGGAAACCTATCGTTATCAGCATATCCTCCTCTTTGTTCAATTTGTTGTCCTCGCTGCTCAGCATGTGGTATTCTCTATGAGGTTCCACCTCTTTCAACCTTTTCCTGAGGTTTCTTCCAGTCTTCCTTAGGCTTATGGTATTTATATTGGGCAACCGATTTACCTTTGGGTTGACTCCTGCCTCTGCCCCTCTGACTTTTTTTATGGCTCAGCTTCTCCTAAGCTTTTAGAGCCAATTGGTACGCATATTCCACGGTTCGGATTGTTGCCAAATTTAGTTCATCTTGAATTTCATACCTCAGGCCATTCATATACCTGGCTACCTTTTCATCATTTCTTTCGCGATGACCCGCTCTGATGTTCAGTCGATAGAATTCGTCAGTGTATTCTTTCACTGTCATCAGCTTCTATCTCAGGTTCTGCATCCTCCTGAACAAACAAATTTGATAGTCCCTGGGAATGAATTTTGCCTTCATCTTTGCAATCATCCTGTCCCAGCTCTTAATCTTCTGCTTGCCTTGACAACATCTGTCAACTTGCATTTCATCCCACCACAATGTTTCATGTCCCTTTAAGCTTGTGATGGCATGTCTGACCTTCTTGTCTTCTTCGATATCTTCATAATCGAAGTAAGTGTCAAGAACTCTAATCCAATCTAGCAGCTCTTCTGCATCCAGACTCCCTTCATAAGCTGGAATGTCCATTTTTTTTTTTGAACTCATCCAAGCAATGGCCTTAATTAAATGCTCATTGGATGCATCCTCTACTAGGATTTATTCTCCTCCATGTCTGGCATCACCTTCATCCTTGGATTCACTGATATCTCCTACATCAGCTTTGCGCCTCCGCGATGTATCCATGTCCTCCATTCTGGCACGAAGATTTCGAATCTCTCTCTCCATGTCTAGATTTTGTCCTTGTCTACCTTTGTCTCTAGACAATTCCCTTTCCTCCTCTAGATCGGGTGATTGTATGCCTCTTCTCCTTGGTGGCATGGTGTATTCTCCTCTTTCCTCTGCTATAGAAAGCAAAGAATCTTTTCTAAGCTCTGATACCACTTGATGCAGGGGTACGCACCACCCACGGAACGTCCTCCTTGCACAGGATCTTCTTCTTCTCGGCCCGAATAACTCAAAGGTTCTTCTATCTCCCTATCGGGAGATCTGCACCCACAACAATCTGCTCCGAGGTCTCCCCCTTTACTACCAGGAGATCAGCCAAATCTCGCTGTCTCGCGAGTTTGTGGCTCTAAACCTCCAAATTTTCCTTGCAAATCTCGCGATACCCGAGTTGGCGATATGGGTATAGCTCCTATTCTATATGCGTGCCTTCACCACATGAAATCGTGGGCTAGGCTTAATATTAGCGCCTCTTGCAACCTCGTGACCTCGCGACCTCACTGATTAAATCATTGATCTTTCACCCTCCTAGTCCACGAGTCCCCGAGTTGCGATAATTCAACACGTGTCCAACCTTTGGCTGCACGGTTCCACCTTATGTTCTTCCACGCGTCACCACAAATCTCGCCCTTCGCACTTCGCGACTCGGCGTCCACACGAGTTTCTCTTCTCGGCACTTCGCGGCAAGCAAAATACTTTGTGCCACCTATATTCCACTCGCGCTCTGCTATGGCCCACACTGCTCCAGCTGTCAGGATATCGCCTTCTCGCTATCTCGCGATCCCCATGGCCAAGTTCTCAGACTTTTTTCTTGCGAAGTACCGAGACCCTATTTCTCACGCAGATCCAATGGTCCTCTTGTACTCCGGATCCAACGACTATCCTCCTTTTGCTATCTCACGACCTCGCGACTTGGAATACCCAAATGTTGGACTCTAAACCTGCGAGCTCCGAGCTTGTGAGATCACCGATCTCTCACCACCTATCCCCCTCAGATGGATGGCTATGATCTTCTCACTCTTTCGTCGCC
The DNA here is from genome assembly GCA_009831015.1 of Picea engelmannii. Classification (NCBI taxonomy): domain Eukaryota; kingdom Viridiplantae; phylum Streptophyta; class Pinopsida; order Pinales; family Pinaceae; genus Picea; species Picea engelmannii. The sequence goes on from ML789459.1 coordinate 394,946, forward strand.
TTGCATCCTCATGCCTCGCGAATTTACACACCCAATACTCGGGTCCTTACCCTGTGAACTCCCGAGTTCGCGAGATCACCGATCTCTGCCACCTGTCCCCTCAGATGGACAACTGCAAATATTTCACTGCTTCACGTCCTCGTAACCTCTCGTCTCGCGGATTTTAACCCCAAGCACTTGGGCGTTCACCCGACGAGTTTCGAGTTAGCGAGATGTCTCGATCCTTGACACCTGTCCCTTCAGATGGACGGCTACAAATCCCTCGCTACTTCGCCACTCATGAAGTCGAACGACTTCCTTTTCTCCCCTCTAATGCCCGAGTCTGCGAGATGAGAATCTCTTGACACACGTCCTCCACAACAAATGACTCTGATCTTCTCGCATCTCGCGATCTCGCTGCTCTGGATACACAACCTTTGGGGCTTCAACTCTCGAGTCCCCGATACACGATACCACGTGTAGATCCTACGGCTCCTGTGACTCAGAATCAACGGCCCTGCCTCCCCTGAGATTCAAAACCTTTGGAATCTCCTCACCGTAACCTTCCTGCACCTCTGCAAGATCTAACGGTCCCCGGAACTTCACGAAATCTCTTCATAAGAATTTGACCGTCCATTCTTCCTTGGTAAATCCCCGAAATGAAGAAGGGTATCTCTCTCTGATATTCCTTCGCTGCTTCGCCAACCTACGACGTTTCTTCGGACTTCAAGTCACACTTGTTCTACGTTGAATCTTCAGCGACCCAGAGGTCTATTCCTCCTGAGCTTTGCTAAATTACTTCAACCTCAATGAGGTTCCTTGCACGCACCCCTTGCGGCAAGCCTGCGAACACTTCGACTGTTCAGACTTCCTTTGGCTCTGCGTATACCCTAGCAGCAGTCTTTCAACACTTCTGCTCAGTTTCACGACTGAGACTCTCTTTAGCTTGTGCACTCCTTGCACGGCTCAACAACCCGCGTTCACTTCTAAGCGAATTGAGAACAAGAGGTTAACTCCCGAGCCTTCTGTCAACACACTCCTTGTGGATGACTCAACTACACTCCTTGCAGGAATCCTTGATCAAAGAGAAACAATTGTAACTCACCTCACCTCCTCTCAGATTTCAATCCTAACACATGAAATCACAAACACAACATAATAACAAATGCATAACAGGAAGTACTTCTCATGGATAGAGCATTCAACACACATACACAGAGAATAACACAACAACCATGAATCTGAATCAATTTCTTCTATTAATTCAAGATCTGTACATGGGTGTTATTCTACAACTCTCTGCTATTCTCCTATGCTCTAGACTCTTCTTCCTCCTATTGCTATCTACTACAATGATACAAATGAGAGTGTCTATATTTAGTTTTCCCTCTTCCTTCGAGAACTATATAATCTAATAATTCAATTCTATCTACCTGCCTCTCCTACTATAAATGCCTCTGTCTATATCAGGCGAGAGCATATGGCTCGAGGTCTAATTACATTTTTCCCAAGGCACCAATTTAAATGATCTCATTTGAGTTAGGCGCGTCAACTTCAAGAGAGAATTTTAAAATTCAAAAACTTGTGCTGGACGTCTTCCAGCTGTCTTTTGCTTCCGCGTTAGTTTTGCTTGTCATGAGGGATGCTCCTGCATCAGTTTCACCACTTGAACCTTGACTAATTCATGTTCCTCCTGTGTCAAGCCTGGCACAGAGAGAAGTGCTTTATTCATCGCTTCTTTGACCGCAATCTGTTCTACTAGCAGTTGTTTCTTTTCTCTATGTATCTTCACTTTGTCCTCCTCGAGCATCGCCCAAAACCCATCTCTCTCATTTTCATAGGCAGTTACATAGTACCGCGCAACTCATAGTTTCTCTAAGACTTCCTCTTTCTCTTGTTTCAAGGCTTCTATAGCCTTCTCATTTTCTTCTTAGAATTTCTTAAGTCGAACCTCTGTTGCATCTAAAATTCTTCTTAGTTGGGCTGGTTCATCCCCTAATTCTGCAATCTCCGACGAGGAAGGCACAGTAGGCACCGCGTAGACAAATCGAATAGCCTGTTGTATTTCCTTTAATTCCTTCTTGACCCTTTCATACAACTCCTCCTTCTTCGCTCCATATATTTGCAAGAGATCATCATATTAATCCTCCATGGCTCCTTGGACTAGACTGATATCATCCTTTGTAAGTGTGGCCTCCATATAGGTCTTGCTAGTGTGCATATTCTTTCTTGCTTAAGGTTTATGTAGTGAAATATTCCTCTTCTACGGTGTTTCAGTAGTGGGATATTTCGGTAGTGTAGCTTCACCTTCTCCTTTCTTTTCTCCTTCATCCCCTCATCCATGTCCATCTTCTTGGTCTTCTCCTCCTCCTCCTGTTGCGGGTGAGCCAAATCCATTTTCTTCATAGGCATTTTCCTCCTCATCGGTATCTATGTTCTAGATGTCTTCATGCTTCTTCTTCTTCATCGTCCTGTTGGACTGTCCAACATGCTTGACCTGGGTGACCAAGGGGCTTCCTATGATTTCAGTGTCGGAGAGTTATGCATCATCAACCAATACAAGGAACTCCTCTGGCCATTCCTTGGTGATCTGCTCCATGTCCTCATCTGTTAATTTGTAATATGACTGTAACTCTTCCTTTCTCTCATCTCTGTGCGTAGTGATATAGATAAAATGTCGATCTACACGGAAAAAAGCTAGTGGTTTGTACTGGTGTAGGGTGAACGGTGTCATGCATGGAAATGCTTCAATGGAAACCTTCAGTTGTTGATAATAGGCATGGAACACAACATTCAACTGCCATTGCTTCGACATGTCATTGGTGTACCATAAGGTAGAAAACCTAGTAGCCAACAACTCTGATGGTTCGATCTCCGAGAAGGTGCCTCCTTCAAGCATTTTCCAAGCAACAAATGAGATCAACATGAGCAACCATCTCAAGTGGAACTCGTATCTCTGATCCTGAGCTCCGTGGAAGTCTTTTTCTAGTTCAATGACTAGGTAACTTGCCCAATTCATTTGCATTCCCTCCACACATTTTCCTACGAGGTCCACCATGAAACCAGTGACTTGCGTGGGATGGTTCTTTCTTATGAGATTTCTAGATATAAGTTGGAAATCAAGGCACATTGCGCCATCCTATATAGATTCTACCTTGTAGCCTCACTTTCCTTTTTCAACTTCGCCATATGCTTCCTTGATGCATTGTGCCAAGGACTGATTTGAGGCCTTCCCTGGGTAAAACTGCTGAGGGTCGGGTCCCTTCATGCTTAATCCTATAATTAAGTAGATCAACATCGGATCCACAGTAATCCATCGCTCGAGCCACAAGTATCTACCATGGTAGCATGACAAGAGGAGTTTAACACAAGCGTTACCCTCCTGGTAGTGACCAAAATGGAGAATTTTCATCACGTCTAACACAATGGACTATGCCAGCTCATTAATCCATGGATGGGAGACCAGGCGAGGCTTCTTCCCAGTGGTCTTCATCAAGTATCTATGGGGTGTAATCATAGCATAGTTCTTTCGATCTCCAAGGTTGAAGTCGTTGTTCTTTAGTAACGAGATCTATCCCAACTGGCTCCCGACCACGTGTATTCCCTTTGGAATGTACATGGTGATTAGAGTGTACTCAAAGTCTCGTGGGATGTTGTCGCAGTTAACCATGCCAACCAAAGGCGGAATATAATCTAGTAAGGTTGACAGGATGTGCTTCGCATTATTCAGATCGTCGCGATGCTTACTTCGATGCTTAGTCGCGGGGTTGATATGGCTTGAATGATGTGCAATTAAAGGGAAAGCATGGATTCCCCTGGTCAATGACGACTGTACTCCTTCATACATAGCTTTATCAGCCATAAAATTCTTAAGAACCTCCTCGATGGAATTCTCTAACTCAGTGCGTTCGCCCAACATTCTCACTGTTAAACTGGCAAGTCGGGGTAGGCGAATGGATAAGCGGAGCAGACAAATGGACATCAACGTCTAGTTTTTATTAACACAATACAATCAATTCATTCCTTGTCTCAAATAATCACGGGTAGCAAAAAGTGGTCCCGATGCAGCATCTGACAGGTTAAATAAGCAAGCGTCATAATAGATTCCTCCAACGGGTAGGCATGCTTCCATTAATGTGAATATGTTCGTTATGGCATGGTCTCAAAATCCCAAACGCGGTCCATCCACCCATAAATGTGTTTCCTAGCCATTCCGGAGCGGCGTTCTAACAGTTGGGGCACCTCCAATGGTCATATAGCTTCGTCGGGGCGAAGTCCCATTCTGTGTGGTTCTGCTGTTTCGACAAGGTTCAAATCCTACAAACCTTCCTCCTGTGAAGTCTTCCATTTGTTCTCTGTAGCTTCTTGTATCTTTTACTGAGCTTCCTTGCCTTCTTTCCTGTGATCTGAGTCTCTCTAACTATTTCTGGATTCCTCTTTCCATTCTCATTCGTATCTTCTCCTAGTGTAGTGACTTCGCATTGTTTATGTTCTCTCAAAGGGTTCAAAGTTAATATCTCTTCTCTTATTAATTCCAGGGTGGGTATTCTTTTTTCTTGCATGGATAGGTCCTCCAAACCTTCTTGTGTTCTTTCAACTTCGAAAACCAATTCTCTTGCATTCTATTGCTTCGACTTAACTTCTCATTCTTCTCTCAGTCGATCTATTTTTCTAGCTATGAAATCCCTAAGTTCTTTCTTCTTCTTTTCTGTGGCTTCTTCCTCTTCTTTCCTTCTCGATCCAAGTCTTTCCTAACAAAAGTGGGAACGTGTTTCTATTCTCAACAAACTTAATGAATTCAAATTCATCTTCAGTCGATGTTCCATGGATGATAATAGGTACATTAGTAACTCTACCACATAGGGTTATCATATTTCCCTTGAACAAGCCTATCCTTCCCAATGAAGGTATCATAGTAGGCTTTCCCAAAATTTCCCAAGTGTCTTCTGTCATAATATTCACTTGTGTGTCCTCATCCAAGACACAGTCTATGTCGAAGTCTCCTATTCTTGCATTTATGCATTGTTTTACCTTCAAGATCTCTAGTAAACTGACATCTTTATGATCATTCATCGTTTCTTTCAACTGTGATAACATAGTCTGAGCTTTCTCTGACTCATTATGTTGATGATTCTCTAACATGCTCTTATTCTCTTTAATTCCTTCAAAGTTTTCTTGTCTCATGTTCATTTGTTCGACTTTAGCAATCATCCTTGGACAATCCTCAACTTCATGACCAACAATTTTACAACAAAGACAAATAGGGCCTGTACCAAGGCATTCCTTAGCAATATGTTTCGGTCTTCTACAGTTATAACATAGTTCCAATCCTCTATTTCTCTTGTAAGTTCCCCAGTTTCTCTTGTACTGGGCACTAGGATCACAGTGTTGGACCTGCAATCTCCAAAAATTCTTTCTAGGTTCCTACATCCACTTATTAGTCCAAAAAATATTTCTATGCATAGGAATAACATATCTTTCTTTATTTATATCAAACTTATTTAGATCAACTCTTTCTTCCAACTACGCCCTAGATTTTAGACTAGGACACAATCTATTAAACATAGCTAATTTCATGCTTTCAAAACAAAAACTTGTGCTTATCTTACTCTTATCAAAACAAAAAGCTTTACCTCTTTTAAAATCTTACCTCTTTTCTTCAGATCGGGTTTCTTTCTTAGCATAGAGCTTCACAAGTCAAGTAGAGTACTGTGCACTATAGCAGCAGATCTACGCACAGATATTTTTTTTTCTTTACTTCAATTCCCAACAATCACAGTTTTAGGTCCCAACAATGGAACCATTTGTTGGCATAGGGGCATACCCGGGGTTCAATGCTTCAACAATGCACCAAACAAACCCTAACTATTGGCCCTTTCGGTAACACCTACAAAGCAGGTGAAGTCTCACCCGAGGTAGAGGCAGGGGGGTTACAGGACTCAAGTGTCTGTAACCAATATGGGACACATATATGTGATAGAAACACTTCGTAGAGTATTCTATTAACACTACAAGATTATATTCATTAACTCACTAGCTTCATTAAAATTGCAGAATAAAACCCTAAGATAGATCGACGCATTAACTATAAAGGTTAAGTACTTTAGCCACTTAGCACATAGCAATAAGTTATATCTAGCATTCATTCATAAAGCACAATTAAAGCACTAAGAAACATCGGATCTATCCATCATACATAATAACTAGATAAATGACAAACACAACATAGAACAAATTACACCAAAGACATAAGATATATGTGGTTCAGCCCAGTGTGGGGCTACATCCACCAACTACTTCATCTTCTTTATTATTCATCAATATCTTACATTCATCCACTCCTATGCACTAAGCCACAGAGCCAATCTTCAGAGAGGACAGGAGATTTGCGCACTGAGCACCATATCCTCCTTCCCAAAATTAGGTCAAGGCATAGAACCAACTCCTTTATTAAGCATAGAGCCTTACATACACATGTTGTTGCACAAATCACTCGGAACTACTTGCACTTAGTCACTTATACTTCACTCTCTAAGTCTCTTACATCACTTAGATACTTCTACCTTACAATCTTACTTATTTATACTTTTACAATAAGTCATAATCATGGGTAAACCCATGGGCCGACATCCCATAACCCATTACAAGAACCCTAAGAATCGCTTGTTGGTTCCACAAATCCCACAAAACGGGTGAGATCCGCGATCTCAGCTCCGCCTGAGCACTCGTTCCTCAATCACTATGTCAAATTCCAAAAAGTGGTCAACCTGACCAAGATTTCCTCAAAACTTGGTCGAGGGCCAACACCCATATTCACCAAGAAATGCATCATGGTGGAGTTGTTTGTTTTGGGATTTGTTGTACTAAAAATCAAATAGATTTTCTAGATTCAATACACTTGTCAGGATTTTATTGTTCTAAATTTATACTATAAATCAAGTAACTTTTCAAGATTTAATACACTTATTTTATCTTGTTTGTTTCATCCCTATTCTCCTACAGGTCCTGCTAATGTTCATCATCATCTATCATAGAGTCTTGGAACATTTCATCATTGGTGAGAAAAATGATTATCTATGAGTCGTCATTGAACACTCTCCAATTCATGACATTGACAGATACATAAGGCCTGAAAAACAATTCAACAGAGAAACTATTATTCAAAGGAGAAAATATGGATGCAACATTGTCTAGAGTGTTAGCAACAACATTATGGGAATGATGAATAGAAGTGATGTGAAATGCATCCAAAATCTATCATACCTCTTGGTGATAACTCTTAAGGTGAGGAGAAAAACAATGTATAGAATTTTTTACCTATCTAACGATGATTTTTTAATCACCAAAAACCATTAAACACTGTACCTTGAAGTCAATAGCCTTTTTCAAACCTTGAACCATGGCTTCATATTCAACCATGTAATTGGTGCATCCAAATTCTGAGCAGCAGGATATCAAATTATTGTGTTTTTCAAGGTCTACAAGTATGCAAACTTCCCCGACTCCTTATTATGATATGAAGCGATAAAAAAACAAGGTACACATGTTAGTTCCTACAATTGAGTTAGTAAAACAAAAGATAGCTATTTATACTATTGTACAGTCATTCTCACTAGTTTGTGTGCAGTGAATGAGTTCAGACTATTTAACTTATTGAAATGAAGATGGTTTTGTTGTATAACAACCATGGTTAGTTTTTAAAAAGCAATTTCCCAAAGCTGTGTGAGAAAATCTAATGGGTTTGTTTTTAACTTCAATCTTTGTTACCATGTGTTTCATGTGAGCTTCATTTTCTACCTTTATCTAGTTTGTTTGTCCATTGCATGGAAACCATATATGCGACCAGTCGGTGGAGAAGTAACCTTGCAATTTCACAGACCTGTCCATTCTTAACAAAAAACTGTAAGCTTTTGAGATATCCACTAATATGATGTCAATCACTCAGTGAACTCTAGGATTAGAAGTTAATCTAATCATGGCATCCTTGAGTTCACCCATAACCATAATGTCATGCCTCACTAATTGGAATCAGAATATGGCATAATATTTGACAAAGCGTCGGGATCCATTAAACAATTATGCACATTGAAATTAAATTTTTCAAATGTCAAAAGAAACGGTGGAATCTAGTACTTAGAGTGAGTTCCTATGCTTGTTTCATTGACAATGGCCTTAGTATCATTATGATATTCCCTTTTAGATTCAACAATTTTGGGAGTTTTCCACTATTGCTATCGTTTTCTGTTGAGAAAGGGGATTTAAACATGTTGAGAATCATCTCTCTCTATTTCAGAGAGAGAATAGATGGAAAGCAATGAGATGTTTTCCTTGGTTTTCTTTAGGTCTTCGATGACATCGTAATCTAGAGAGTGATTTACAAGGTTGTTCGTGGCTTTGTTTGACTCTGAAGTTTTGGGAGTGGTGTTAGCCTCTAAAGGGTTTCTTTTTTTCTAAGTGATAGTAAGAGGAGTTATCTTTCTAGGAGTAATGATAGTGTTACAAGGGAGAGGAGTGTTTGTCACATATCCTTTGCTTTGTAGGTTGTAGTCTTTTGAAACATCCTTGATATTTCTTCTACCCTTTTTTCATCGAAATCCAAACACCAGTCCCACAATAAAAGGGAAGATTCCTTAGTATTATATTTTTCTTCACTTTCTTCCTCATTCACTTTTTATTGGGTTTGGTCATCAAGAATTGTTTGTTGGTCTAATAGTTGGTTAATGACCAAATTCATAGAATTAATCCATTGAGGGAAAGTTTTCTCAGAGTGACTCATTTGATGATAAGAGCATAAGTTGTCCATACCAAAATCATCGAGATTCAGGGTGAGACCTGAAGTCTCAGGTGGTTTGGGTTGATTATTAGTCTTTTTGAAGAAAGGGAGAAAATAGTTTTGTTTAGAGGATTCTTCACCAACATTAGTTTTAAGATATACCACTTCATTGGATAGTTTATTAACTAATTTTATCACATATTGTAATTATTTCGACTCTTTCTCAATAGGTTTGGTTAGAAGAAAAGGATTTTTACCATTTTTTTTATTGTCTTAGGTTGTGGGGTGGATACCTAGAGAAAGCATTTATTTTTCCACATTCTTGGGTTCTTCAACATTTTGTGCTAAAGTTGTCTTACAAGCTCATTTGAAAAACATACCTATGGAAGGATGCAAAGACGAGATATATTATTATATAGTTAGTTCCTTTACAAGGGAAACATCAACATAAAACTTGTTTAGAACGGTGGTGAAACATTGATTAAATTATGTTACCTTCTCTTTTTTCTCCATCTTAAGAGAAATCGGTTCTTTAAATAGTGTTGTAGTGGTTTTATCTTCTCCGAATTTGTTGTTTAATTATTTCTCAAAATTGTTCCAAATCCTTATGGATTCGACTAGGAGATTGTAGTACCATGTTGAATCCTTGTTCTTGAAGGTATACATGAATAACCTACAAACTACATCTTCATATTGAACATTGAGAAGCTGAACTACTGAGTAAAATTTATTAACATGATATTCAGGGGAACATGACTTGTCTGGGTCAAATTTGGGAAGGAATCTTTTTGGATGTTTGGTAAATTCATGCATCTGTCCAAGTAGGTTCAAGTCTCCCTAAGACATCCATGCAAGAACATGGTTCTCATTTCCATCCATGGTGGGGATTTCTTCAGTATCTTCTTCATATTTAGAATGAGTTTAGAACTCTTAGGAATAGAGCCTGAAGGAGTAGGGGGGATTTTATCTCAAGTTTGAGGTATCTCCTATAAGGAAACCTCGACTAAGTCTTCAACATAGTCGACGAGAATGTTCAACTAGTTAATGGGTATTCAAGTAGATCTTCTTCTGGGTAATGCAAAAGCAATGGGTAAGTGACCAATTAACTTAGCTAAGGAATTATTTATCCAACACATTCCAACAAACTCTACATTTGGAACAATCTACCAAGTTTCGAGATTTGTTTCGAGACTTTTAGTGGAAATAATTCCAAAATAAGTATTAGTATCTTAGAAAGGTATTTCCTTCTTAGGATTTTCCTAAGTTTGGAAAGGATGAGGTTCATTTTAAATAGGGATGTAATTAGAAGGTTGGCCATGCGAATATCGAGCATTATCGCTAGCTATACAACTTAGGTCCTCCTTCTAGCACCAAAATCTATTGAGGCGGCCAACATGCCCTTCAATAAACAAGGGTAGTCCTCTATATTGTAAGTTTTAAACCTACACGAAGTAAAGAAATGCATATAGATTCTTAAGCAAGATAGAAATTAATCAATGTCTCATACACAGAGTACACAGAGATTTTATACCAGAAACCCTCAACCGGGAAAACCTTTCTTATATTCATTATATCGAATTTCACCATTCACCATACAATATATACAATTTTTTTAGGTATTCTGTAGATACCAAAACCCTAATCCCTTAATCCGGGATTAATTTACAAATCCGCTAAAAATAGAAAAATCCGCTAAAAATAGCAAAAAACCGCCCCAAAAAAAAAAAATTTAGGGGCACTGCCCAGAACCGCATCAGCCCCGAGCTACCACCCATTTCCGAACACTGCGCGTAACCAGGGGGGGCATACCTGCCTCCCCCCCCCCCCGGGGACCCCCTTATAAAAGCGCCTAGCGCACACGGCAGAGCACTAGTGAGAGGGATCGTCAGACACAATTGTCATACCTGACGCGCCCACACGCACACATGCAAAGAATATAACACATACCCAACATTCTCCCACTTGTTGTTTTCTTTGCATCTAGGGGTCCAGGGGATTATATAGTCAACAATCTAGGGCAACAATTCCCATTGTTTCTCTACACTATGAGAACGTTTCTATGCTCACAGACTTTGTCAATGAATCTTCAACATTCTTCAAAGTGTCAACCTTTTCCAGCAACACCTTCTTTTCCTCAACCATGTCTCTCACAAAGTGATACTAAACATCAATATTATTTTTCTTCGAATGACAAGATGGGTTCTTTGCCAAGAATACTGCACTCTAACTATCATAGGCTAATCTCACTACTTGTTGTACCAATCCAATACCTAAACACAATCTTTGTAACCATACTGCTTCCTTTCTTGCATGAGTGGTTGCCATGTATTCATCTTCTATAGTTGAGAGTGCCACTATAGCCTGTCTTTTGCTCATCCAACTGATTGATCCTCCAAATAGGTTAAACACATACCCACTTGTAGATCTTCTGTGATCTAGATCTCCAGCCTAGTCTGCATCAACAAAGCCATGTATGTCCACCACTCTGTCTAATCTCAGTCTTCCTTGGTAGCACAATCCATAACTGGTGGTGCCACGAAGATACCTGAAGACCCTCTTTACTATTTTCCAATGATCCTTCCCTAGTTTTGACATATACCTGCTCAAAACTCCCACTGCATGTGCAATGTTCGGTCTAGTACAAACCATTGCATACATCAAACTGCCAACTGCATTGGCATATGGAACATGGGACATGCCCTCTTCTTCTTCCTATGTCTTGGGACACTAATCTGTAGATAACTTTACACCTATAGGAATAGGAATCTTGACCGATTTACTTCCATGCATATTAAACCTCTGCAATATCGTCTGAACATATTTTCTTTAATTCAACCAGAGTTTCTTGTTTACACGATCTCTTTTAATATCCATTCCCAGAATGAAGTTAGCAGCACCAAGATACTTCATGTCAAATTTGGAGGATAGCTGGGATTTCACCTCCTTGATAACATCCATGTTATTTCCTACCAACATGTCATCAACATACAACACTACATAAATGAAGTGATTACCAACCTGCTTGGAATATACACAGTGATCAGCCCTGCTTCTTACGAATCCCAATCCAAGGATGTATGTGTCAAACTTTTGGTACCACATCCTAGGTGATTGCTTCAGACCATATAGTGACTTATTTAGCTTACATACCATCTCTTTCTTTCCCTTCACTACAAATCCTTTTGGCTTCTTCATGTAGATTTCTTCTTCCAGATCCCCATGTAGGAATGTTTTCTTCACATCCATTTGTTCCACTTCAAGATCAAAAGCAACAGCAATAGATAAAATAAATATAATAGAAGTTAACTTAGCAACAGGAGAAAAAATATCACCAAAGTCAATTCCCTCTACCTGGGAATAACCTTTTGCTACTAACCGAGCTTTGTATTTCTCTACTTTACCTTGTGCATTAAACTTCTTCTTGAACAACGATTTGCTACCAACCGATTTTCTTCCAGCTGGCAACTCAACTATATCCCATGCCTCATTCTTATCCAAGGCATCCATTTCTTCAACCATGGCCTTCTTCCAGAGTTTACTATCCTCTGAATTCACTGCTTCCCTGACAATTCTGGGATCATCATCAGTAATAGATAAAGAAAAATTGGAATGAAAATCAGGTGGGCTATACCTTTCTGGTTTCCTTCTATCTCTCACTAATCTCCTCAATACTGGGGTATGAGGCTCTTCTTCTTCTGCTTCTGCTTCCTCTTCTTCAGATGATTCAGATTTTGCATCATCCAACTCAAGATCTATTTTCTCAGGTTCGTCTTGCATTGGTAGGAATTCTTTTTTGGACACATCTTTTACCTCTCTGAAAACAACATCTCGACTGTAAACAGTTTTCTTGGTTTCTGGGTTCCAAAGCTTATAACCTTTCACACCATATTTATAACCAATAAAGATACACTTTTCATCTTTATTATCCAGCTTACTCCTATTTTCCTTTGGAACATGTACATAAGCATCACAACCAAACACTCTAAGATGTTGAAGAGAGGGTTTCTTTCCAGACCATACCTCATGTGGATTTTTATCATCCAACGTTGATGAAGGTGATCGATTGACCAGGTAACATGTTGTACCCATTGCCTCTGCCCAGAATTCTTGTCCTAACCCGGCACCGTTGAGCATGCTCCTTGATTTTTCCATTAGTGTCATGTTCATCCTTTTTGCAACTCCATTCTGTTGAGGAGTGTATGGAGTAGTCTTCTGCCTTTCTATACCACACTTCTTACAGAATTCTTTGAATTCATTTCCACAGAATTATCCACCATTATCTGTTCTCAATACCTTTATTTTATTCTCTGTTTGATTTTATACTAGAGCCTTAAACTCTTTAAATTTATCAAATACCTCATATTTCTTTCTAAGAAAATAAATCCATGTGTTCCTTGAAAAATCATCTATGAATGAAACATAATACACAGATTTACCTAGGGATGAAAGAGGAACAGGTCCAAACACATCACTGTGTATCAACTCTAAGATCCCCTTTGCTCTTGTAGCACTAGATGGAAATATTAATCGATTCTATTTACCATATATGCAATGTTCATAGAAATCAAAATCTAGAGTGCAATTAGACATACCTTCAACCATACGTTTACCGTGTAGTGTTCGAAGGCCCTTTTCTCTAATATGCCCCAGTCTTTGATGCCACAACATGGTCTTCTTTTCTGGGACAGTATTGGTCTTGTCTCCTTCATTACTCTGCTCAGGGACAACAGAACTGTTACACCCATTAGTATAAGTGATTCCCACCAACTTGTATAGAGTTCCACAACGAACTCCCCTCATCAACACCATTGCTCCTCGTACCATCTTGCAAGTGTTCTTTTCAAATACAGTTTTCACTCCTACATCGCCCAACTTGCTTACGGATATTAGGCTCCTCGCTAGTTTTTGAATGTGTAGAACCCTAGGGAGAGTTCTAATCCTTCCATCGTTTAGCAACAACTTAACCCTTCCACGTCCCAAGATTTTTGCTGTCGAGTCATCTCCTAGGAATACATCACCACCATCATATTTTTCATATTCAGAGAACCACTCCCTATGAGGAGTCATATGGTATGACGCACATGAGTTAATCAACCATACATCATGGTCAACATGTGTACTTGTAGATGCTAGGTAAACATCACCTCCTTCTTCAGTGGAGGTTTTTGCCTCTATGGAAGAGGTACTATTAGATCCATTTGGTTTTTCAACCTTCTTAGACTTGCAATCTTTCTTATAATGGCCTATTTTACCACACTTCCATCATTTCCTCAAAGATTTTCCTACAGACTTAGATCTACCTGTAGATTTAGATCTCCATCCCGAAGGTTTACCAGGGTTCATGTCTAGGGTACGCCCTCTTACAAATAAAGCATATGTCTTGTGACCATCCATGCTTTTTCACCTCATCTCTTTAGATAACAAGGATGTAACTACATCCTCATACTTCAATGTAGATTGAGTGGTACTACCTATTGCTAGAACCAGATTATCCCAAGAGTATGGCAAAGAACATAACAGAGTAATACACTTATCTTCTTCTGCAATTGTAATATTAACAGATCCAAGTTGACTTACCAGAGTATTAAAGGCATTTAGATGTTCTGTCACAGAATCTCCATCTTCCATCCTAAGATGATACATCTTCTTTCGAAGAAACAACTTGTTTACCAGAAACTTTGATTGATACAAATTCCCTAACGTATCCCATAGTTCCTTGGTTGTAGATTCTCCTGAGACATTCAACAACACTGAATCTACCAAGCAGAGTCGAATAGTACTCCTTTCTCTTCTGTCCAACTTGTCCCAATATTCCTTCGACATACTAGTAGTTGGTGTACTAGTAGTTTGTGTACTAGTAGGTTGTGTACCAGTAGCATGTGTGCTGGTAGACGGTGTACCAGTAGGTTGTGTACCAAGATCCACAACAATCCATTTTTCTTTGTCTACAAGAAGGTCCTCCATATTGAACTTCCATAGCTCAATTTTTTTACCGTTGAACTTCTCTATCTCGATTCTAGATGAGCTCACCATTCCTCTTTATTTACTCGAATCTCCACTACAAAAGCTCCCACTAAACCCAAGTTTATCACAGACCCAAGATAAACTTGATCTATCAAGACCTAGCCAAACCCTCAACAACAAAGGCATCCCTCTAAAGCCAAAAACGAGTTTTGATACCACATGTAAGTTTTAAACCTGCGAAGTAAAGCAATGCATATAGATTCTTAAGGAAGACAGAAATTAATCAATGGCTCATACAAAGAGTACACAAAGATTTATACCGAGAAAACCTTTCTTATACTCATTATATCGAATTTCACCATTCACCATACAATATATACAATGTTTTTAGGTATTCCGTAGATACCAAAACCCTAATCCCTTAATCCATGATTAATTTACAAATCCGCTAAAAATAGCAAAATCTGCTAAAAATAGGAAAAAACCACCCAAAAAAAAAAAAAAACGGGGCGCTACCCCGGGCTACCGCCCATTGTCGAACGTTGCGCGTAACCAGGGGGGAATACCTGCCCCCCCCTGGGACCCCCCTATGAAAGTTCCTGGTGCACATAGCAGAGCACTAGTGAGAGGGATCGTCAGACGCAGTTGTCGTATCCGATGTGCCCACACACACACATGCAAAGAATATAACAGATACCCAACATATATGATGTCCCTATTAGACCTCACATCATTTGCATTAGGATACCCATATGGATTTTGTCCTGACTTACATTAGTGGTTTGAGGGTGATTGAATGGTTTGATGCAAGGGGATGCAAATGCAAATTAAGCTAAATAATAAAAGAAACCTATCATATAATATCTTAGTTAGGAGTAACTAAGGATAACTAATGTATAGACTCAACTATTAGTAATCCATGTACTAACTTTCATTCAAATAGTTGTAAGGAAGAAGCAAAGACTAATAACATGCATATATGAAAGCATAACTAGATCAGTCATAAATACACATTCATACATACAAACCTCCTCATTATCTCAAAATAATACATGAAAGAGAAAGATAGTTACTACAAAAAAATTTCATACAAAAAAGATAAATTTATTTGTGAAAAGAAATCCTTACAGTGCTTTGGGGAAATCAAACATTCACTTGAAGAGGTTCAAAGTAAACAAACTACAAAGAAGCACTATATTTCTATTTTTCAAAATAGCCTTGAGGGCTTCTAGATATTATACTCAGAAAAATTAGTTCCCCCAAAATTACAAAGCTTGAATATCCCCTTTCAAAATCTATTTCTTGTGGTTTTTATATTTTGCCTAAGAAACTACCCTACGTGACTTCTTGAATTCCATAAGAAATATTTACCAGTAACTTCGTCTTCTTCTTCTTCTTCTTCTTCTTTTCCAGTTTTGTATTAGTTACGATAAATACAAAGAAGAAATGATGATAGAATAAAGGGGGGGCAAGGGGGGGTAGGGCGGAGGGGTGAGAATAATTTTGAATTTCCTCATAATCCCCCTTTATTTACTTTTATGTCTTAACTACGTTGCCATACTTCATGGTGTCCTAAGATAGAGATGATTATGAGGTAAAGAAAGTATTCCATGGTGACCTCATGGGTTGTTGAGTTTTGAGAAAGCATCTTCATGTCCATGGTTATATTTACCATGAAGGCCTAGATCATGTTTTGGGCTCTAGCAAGTTTTATAAGATGGTCGTTCATTAGATTAACCATCACTTTAGATGCATCTCTATCATTTACCTTCCTTTCCTTCATGTTTTGTTCTAATTTTGTGAAGACTTGTTCATCTTACTTTAGCTGGCCCAATTCTTCAATTCGGGGTAGATGACTATTGAATGTCAAAATGAAAGTTTCTTTGTGGATTTTGGCATAGATATCCAGTGAATTGTTTAACTCCTTTTCAAGCTTCTCCCCAACTTCTTGGAAATTGTCTAGTGCAATTTAGTTGAGATTGGTTTCCCATTATGTCATTCATAGAAAATTTGGTAGGGAATCGTGTTCTTTTGTTATCCACTGCTTCATATCATTTGAATATTCCCTAATTGCAACAAATTTTGGGTTCTTGGTTTGGGATTTTGTGATTTGAGTCATGATCTGGGAAGCTTTCTCCTGGAAGGCCTACAAACCCACATACATATATTTTTCCTGATTGTGGATTTCCTTTATGAATCCTTCTACACATGTCATGGAATCCTTGATGCAGGAGCATCGTCAACAAGTGCACGTGGCATGAAAACTCAGTTCCCAAGAACCAATCCAGAGTCTCAGATGTCAGCCAATACTCCAATCTTTGGAAGCTGATAGAAATAAAAAGGGGAAATATCACGCACGTAGAGGTAGAATGAGCATGCATGACCTCAGAACTAACCCTAGTTCTGATGTAACAACAATTAGATAGGATTTGTTTGTTTTCTTTTGTATAAAGGGAGGTTTTGCATGCCCTGAGGAAGGGCTACGATAGTTACGAGAAACGTGATCAAGTAGGAATCTCAGAGTAGCAATTGTTGTTTGAATTTTACTGTAACCGATTTCTTGATTTTGAATGAAGATAGCAGAGGAAAATTGATCCAATGTGTGAAGCAATTGTTTTATGTTATTTCCGTGTTATTATGTTTGTTCAAGAATGCATGAATCTTGTTATAGGTGTGGAAATATTTCAAATGCTTGCATAAAAATTTAAATTGTTTTCCTCACGAACTGGTGCAAGGTGTGCACACATTCTGCAAGGAGTGCATTGACCGAGTCTGTCTCAACTCGTAAGATTAGGAGGAATAGTGGAGGGTTTATTTGTAAGAAGTGTAAAGAGACTATCGCAAGGTGTGCACAGTCATCAAAAGAATTCAAGATCTCGTGTAAATATCTGTTGCAAGGAGTGAAAATATTTGGAATTCGACAAAGAGTTGAAGTGATTATGTAAATAATTCGAAGAATCAAGAGCAGAGGAACTCCAGGACAATGAGAAAGGATTCTTTTCAAAAACCTTTAAATCTGAGTTTGAATAATTTCCTGGAAAAGCAAGAAGTGTTGGGAGATCAAAATCTGTGAGGAGATCAAGCTCAGGAGGAACAACACTTTCCAAGAAGTGTGAACGAGATCCAAGAAATGGACACGCAGGAAGAAAAAAGGTCGAAACCTTTAAATCTTTCGAAAAACTTCTAAGTCTGGAAGAACACCAAAGCTCGGGAGGAGAAGCGACAGTTATCGTTGGATCAACCACAAAGGAGAAATATGGATCGTCCGATCAGCTTCCATAAAACGAGGAGAAATCGTAGAGGAGGAAAGATATATGTTATTCGATCAGAGCACAAAGAAAAGATCTCAGTCATCCAATATGCACGCAAAAAGATCATAGCCATTCGATTGAGGTAAAGTGCACTAACGATAGACCTTTGAAAGTGTACAGGAGAAACTGACTTACAAAGTTCTGAAATCTTCAGGATTGTCCATTTGTCAAGGAGGAAACATGGTGAGAGATCAACTTTTCGCTGACTCGTGACTCAAAGAAGTCAAATTTAGAGTCTTGAGAATTCACGAGACGTGAAATCATGATTTGAGTTGAGCCATTGGATCGAGAAATATCATGAGCTGTTGATTTGACGCGATCGGGAAATCAGGAATCAATAGAAAAGAGGTGAACCACCCTCCAAAGTTGTGAAACCTGAAGTACCGATTTGATCATAGCCATTGATCGAAGGAGGGATATGAACCGTAGATCTTGTTTTGTCAGGAGTTCGAAACTCAGGAAAATCAGAGGTAAGATTTCTAGGAACTCGCGATTCATGAAATCGCGATTCGATCACGACCGTTGAACGAGGAGAGATTTGGACCGTTGATTTTCCAGGGAGATTTTGCAAGTTCGAAGCTTGGGAGATAGGAGATGAGCCATCCTTTGACCTCATGAAGAATGACGTCTCGATTCATGAAGGGGAAAGCAGTGTCATTAGATCACGGAGGGGTGCGAGCCGTCGATCTAGTGCCATCACAGTTTTGGATATTGGGTGAAGGGAGGTAACAAAACTATTAGAGTCATGAACCACAAAATCACAATGCGCCTTTCACTCGAGCGTGTGGTCACTGCCAGTGGTCACATGTGAGAAGTGGATTAGCTAGATGAGAGCTAATGCCTAATTACGCTGAAACTTTAGAGCTAAGGAGAAGTTTGCGGGTTCCATATAACCTGCACTTTTGGAAGAAGGGCATGTGTAAGTCAATTTGGGGTCTAGAAGAGACCCAAAGAGTCGATTTGACTCAATATCTTGATTGATCCTTGACCGGGAGTTCAATAGCCCCGAGGGGTGAAGGGGGGGTCTCCATCAAGTGATATCAGAGCTGATTTCCATCTATAGATTCCAGGTGAAGGAGAATAAGAACTCGAAGTTATACTCTGTGTGTGAGAGACAGTCAACACAATGCCACCAAGGAGACAAGGGGATCCACCTTTAGACAATAGTGTTGTAGAAAGAGAGATGTGAGAACTTCATGCAAGGTTGGAAGTGATGGAATCAATGTAGAGAAGAGAACATGATGTTGGAGACGTTAGTGATGCAGAGAGAGAAGATGTGGAAGCCGAAAAAGTTGCAAGGGAACACGTTGTTGAAGAACGCTTGCTGAGATAAGTTGTTAGATTGGGAGCTAGAGATAAGATAGAGATCCCAATGTATGAAGGCAATTTGGATGTTGAAGAGTTGCTGGATTGGATAAGGTCCATGGAAAAATATTTTGATTATGAAGATGTATATGGAGAGAAAAAGGTGAGACATGTTGTCACCCAGATTAAAGGATATGTAGCACTGTGGTGGGATGAACTATAGGCTGAAAGGTGAAGTAGGGGAAAAAAGAAGATAAAGAATTGGGACAGAATGGTAGCCAAGATAAAGGATAAATTCATGCCCAAAGATTATCAGATCAATCTGTTCAAGAAGCTATAGAACCTGTTAGCGATAATTCTTGTCCTGGGCTCGAGAGCACCCAGACCTGCAAGTTGCGTGGGAGGTGCCCAAGCGCAGCACGAGAGATCCCTGTTTTTCCAGTAGCGAGTCAAGCGAGCAGGCAAAGTTTTTCTGTTGGCAGCCAAGACCTAGCCATAAATAAAATCAACAGTGATCGGGTTTTCGGTGTTGTCAAATCGCCTGGGATTTAGCATGAAAGGAAGCGCCCATAGTTCAGGAAAAATCTGGATCGTCCGATCCGATCGGGACAGGTGGCAGCCAGTCGGCATATCGGAGATCGGTGCTTCGGGGAACAGGGAGCTCTCAGCTCATTGCAATAGGAAGTGCCGATCAGCGAAACCCCGAAATAACCTTTCGAGCTGAGCCCGCGGTCTTAGCACCAGCTCACGTCAAGCGAGTCTGTAAATGGGGTAGCCTTCTTTACAATAACAAATACTATCTGGGCCATTCGTATGAAGGACACGCGGCACACATCCATGTCACGTCGACATTCGGGAGTTCGAGGGGTAAGCGCTCCTCGTCCCTTCACTTCTCAAAACCCTGAACCTCGAAATGCCGATAGCGCCCAGAATCGGGCCCGTGGTTTTGGCGCCTGGTCGTAAAGGAACAAGCCTGGAAGAGGGGCACTATTGTTTATCATTTTTCTCACCCGCGAACCCTGAGGCGCCGACAACACTCTAGTAGATAAGCGAAGGGTCACAGCCCGTGGTCACTCTAGGGAGCAGAAGGGGCTGCACAGGGAAGCCAAAGGCACCGAATTAAGATTCAAGAGAGGGGGGACCGCATTCTTCAGACACCGATTCGACATGATTTATTTCCTGGTAGCTGCCAGGAATGAATGCAGAAAAGAGAAGGTGGTTGAGGCCTCGCCTCAATCATTAATTGTAAGGTATGGAGGGTCTGGCAAGCAGTCTTCCCGGGAGAGTCCCCTGTACCATTTCTCCTCAGGGAAGCCACACCGAGACTTCAATTCGCCAGACGAACCTGCACACGCCAAGTCAACATTCAAAGGGTTCAGCTACCTCTGGCGCGGGCCATTCCAAATTAAGGTAGCGTATGACAGAGCAATGCATGCCAGATTTTATTGAGGCGACGCCATCCATTGAAAGTTCCGAGACACCTCTGCTGGGCGAAAGGAAGGGAAGAGTATATGTAGGAATTTTTTCCATTTTTTGTAGGGGATCGATGGTAGAGCAGAGCTCCCTACTGTAAAGTTTTAACAGATATTCTAGTTTGTTGGATATGCATCTATATATGAGGCATCTTGTTTTATGACAGACAGTTTTTCTTACTCCATCTAATTTCCGTCCCATGCCAAGAGAGTTCGTGATTGATTGATACGTGTGAATTATTGCAGTTATGTTATGATAAAAGATTTATTGTTGCATTATTGCATTCTCTAGCTTTGCGTTCGAATGTAAGATGATATTGCGTTTGGACGTCTTCTTCCTCAGCCTGTTAGAAACCCGATGTTAATAACAGACCTCTGCTTTCCTCTTATATAAGTCTTCCGCCTGTTCACCCTTTACTACAGCTCACTGTCTGAAGTTTATATAAGACCTCGCTCACCTAAGCATGCCTGGCCTAGTTTTGGAGTTGGAATGATATTGTTTTGAGTTGGCTTCCATTCGATCATCCCATCTATAAACCACCGTGACATAAAAATGATGGGCATCGGGCTCTGCTCCCGCTAGCAATCCAGGAGTGACTTTCGACGCTAACATTTCTGGCGCTATTTTCAGGGACGAAGTTGAAGATTTTCCCTGGGAAGAATGACATTGAGCCTCTGATTTTGAAGGCGCATCAGACATCAGAGCCCTTAAATATTGCTACTTTGCACCTGGCGACTCCACTGTGGCAACTCCATTATTTCCACATCATTGTTTCATCTGTGAATACTGTTAGCACACCTGAAAGATGACCCTAAGGAGCTTTCTCGAGAAGGTTTCAGCAGCTGCTTTCTCAGCCTGAGAAGATTCCTAGGGTAATGACAATGTTAAGATCTGGCCTTTGATGGTGAACAAGGACCAGACACACTTGAAGTTGCACATCTTTCACCTGGCGAATCCAAGATTCGAGGATCGATTGAAGACTCCATTGGTTCAATATGGAGAAAATTCTGGCTCAAAGGTTTTCTTTCTGTGACTTTTCTCAGATAGTTGGTTTTCCTAATGCACTTCCTGATAGAGACCAATGGGAAGATTTCCTCCCTGAATTTCATGCAACAAGTTGGGAGGAACCAACCGAGCATTTACTGGACTTCCATGAGGCTATCCACCAACACAATATCACGCATGAGGATGTCTAGATTAATCTCTTCAAGTATTCATTGAAGGGAGCCGCTCTTGAATGGTGTCGGTCTCTTCCCACTGCAAGCATCTGCTCTTTAACAGGTTTTCATACAGCTTTCAATTCATTTTGTAAAGATTATTTTCCAGCTGATTGTTTGTATGAAAACTGTTGTGAGGAGTTTTCTTTGCTTCATAAAGCCTCTGCTAGCCCTGAAGACCAGGTCCATGATGAAGCCCTTATTGTGGAGGAAAGCATCTACTGTGAAAAATTTGAGGTGTTGAATGATATTAGTGGTGTTATCTCGAGAATGGAAGCATCCGACATCATATCGGATGCGTCTGTTCTTTTAGATGTTCATAAAGATCAACACGCCTCTTGTGGAGACTATGAGTTTGTAGAGAAGATGTGGTCCATGGTAGAGGGCTCACCTAAATGTCTGGTTGAAGCAGATATTCCTAGCAACCCTGTTTCTGAGGACGGAGACCTTCCCGTTTGTAAAGAAGACATTATTGTGGAAGAGGTTTCCTCTCTTTTTCTCCAAGGAGTTTCTCACGATATATTTTTACCTGAGATTAAAGAGAAGAAGATTATGTATGAGCAACCAGAAGCAGTGGGTCCCACTGTCCCTGAAACGAATATTTTTTACGGGATCACCATTCTGGAGGAGGATCATAGAGATAAGGGTCAGCCCCTTTTTGAGGAATATTATAGTGATGATGAGAAGCACGCTTATCCTACATTCGATCACTATAAACATACTGAAGATCCAGTCAGCAAGAAGAATCACCCCATGGTCCCTATTTATGATGAATATGAATCGAACCTGGAGGAGAGCCAACAAGAAGAGGGAAAAGAACTAGAGGGGCAGTCTGCCTTTTGTTCAGAGCTAGTTAGTGAGCAACCACCACCTGAGATCACCGATCCTACTTCAGTTATTCACTCGCCCGTGGTTATCAGAGACATTCGGCTGCATGTGAACAACTGTGTAGCAGAAGAGGCTGTATGTCACCAATTCCTTGGAAATGGCCACTCATTCGATGACCCTGTCAGCAAATACATGGAGTGGCATTTCCCCTATGCCTTGGAACCACCCTATTTCATCTCAACTCCAACCTGTAAGGAGTAGTTGATGAGTGTAATCGTTCTGTTGTTATGACTACACCATCTGCTGATGATCATTGACAGAAGGAAGGAGCTTCTATCCATGAAGTTGCTTGAATGGCTATGGTGGAAGTTTTCTTTCACCTAGCACCATGTAAAAGTGTTTCATTAGTTTAGGATTGTATATAAATAAGCTATGTGAGCATGTATCTTTATTTTGTTGCTTTTACTTTTCGGCATATATTTCTCAGCAGGGGGTTTGAGCTTGACTCCATAGCCCAATAGCAAGGCACTAAAGCTACGGAATGAGTTCTTAGAGAATCACAGGGATGACTCTATCCCCCATGGAGACTAATGTTAGCGATAATTCTTATCCTGGGCTCGAGAGCACCCGGACCTGCAGGTTGCGCGGGAAGTGCCCAAGCGCAGCACGGGAGATCCTTGCTTTTCCAGTAGCGATTCAAGTGAGTGGGAAAAGTTTTTCTGTCCGCAGCCGAGACCCATCCATAAAGAAAATCAACAGTCATCGGGTTTTCGGTGTTGTCAAATCGCCTGGGATTTAGCACGAAGGGCAGTGCCCATAGTTCAAGAAAAATATGGATCGTCTGATCCGATCGGGACAGGTGGCAGCCAGTCGGCATATCAGAGATCGGTGTTTTGGGGAACATGGAGCTCTCAGCTCATTGCACTAGGAAGTGCCGATCAGCGAAATGCCGAAAGCACCTTTCGAGTTGAGCCCGCGGTCTTAGCACCAGGTCACGTCAAGCGAGCCTGTAAATGGGGCAACCCTCTTTACAATAACGAATACTATCTGGGCCATTCGTCTGAAGGACACACGACACACATCCGTCTCACGTCGGCATTTGGGAGTTCGAGGCGTAAGTGCTCCTCATCCCTTCACTTCTCGAAACCCCGAACCCTGAAATGTCGATAGCGCCCAGAATCGGGCCCGTGGTTTTGGCGCCTGGTCGTAAAGGAACAACCCTGGAAGATGGGCACTATTGTTTATCATTTTTCTTACCCACGAACCCCAAGGCGCCAACAACACTTTGGTAGATAGGCGAAGGATCACAGCCCGTGGTCACTCTAGGGAGCAGAAGGGGCTGCACAGGGAAGCCAAAGGCACCAAATTAAGATTCAAGAGAGGGGGGACTGCATTCTTGAGACGTCGATTCGACGTGATTTATTTCCTGGTAGCTGCCAGGAATTAATGCAGAAAAGAGAGGGTGGTTGAGGCCTCGCCTCAATCATTAATTGCAAGGTATGGAGGGTCTGGAAATAAGTCTGCTCGGGAGGGTCCCCTGTACCATTTCTCCTCAGGGAAGCCACGCCGAGACTTCAATTTGCCAGAAGAACCTCCACACGCCAAGTCAACATTCAAAGGGTTCAGCTACCTCTGGCACGGGCCATGCCGAATTAAGGTAGCGTATGACAGAGCAATGCAGGCCAGATTTGATTGAGGTGACGCCATCCATTGAAAGTTCTGAGACGCCTCTGCTGGGCGAAAGGAAGGGAAGAGTATATGTAGGAATTTTTGCCATTTTTTGTAGGGGATCGATGGTAGAGCAGAGCTCCCTACTGTAAAGTTTTAACAGATATTCTAGTTTGTTGGATATGCATCTGTATATGAGACATCTTGTTTTATGACAGACAGTTTTTCTTACTCCATCTAATTTCCGTCTCATGCCAAGAGAGTTCGTGATTGACTGATTCGCGTGAATTATTGCAGTTATGTTATGATAAAAGATTTATTGTTTCATTATTGCATTCTCTAGATTTGCGTTCGAATGTAAGATGATATTGCGTTTGGACGTCTTCTTCCTCAGGCTGTTAGAAACCCGATGTTAATAACAGACCTCTTCTTTCCTCTTATATAATTCTTCCGCCTATTCACCCTTTACTACAACTCACTGTCTGAAGTTTATATAAGACCTCGCTCACCTAAGCATGCCTGGCCTAGTTTTGGAGTTGGAATGATATTGTTTTGAGTTGGATTCCATTCGATCATCCCATCTATAAACCACCGTGACATAAAAATGATGGGCATCGGGCTCTGCTCCTGCTAACAATCCAGGAGTGACTTTCGACGCTAACATTTCTGGGGCCATTGTCAGGGACGAAGTTGAAGATTTTCCCTGGGCAGAACGACATTGAGCCTCTGATTTTGAAGGTGCATCAGACATCAGAGCCCTTAAATATTGCTACTGTGCACCTGACGACTCCACTGTGGCAACTCCATTGTTTCCACATCACTGTTTCATCTATGACTACTGTTAGCACACCTGAAAGCTGACCCTAAGGAGCTTTCTCGAGAAGGTTTCAGCAGCTGCTTTCTCAGCCTGAGAATCTTCCTGGGGTAATGACAATGTTAAGATCTGGCCTTTGATGGTGAACAAGGACCAGACACACTTGAAGTTGCGCATCTTTCACCTGGCGAATCCAAGATTCAAGGATCGATTGGAGAATCCATTGGTTCGATATGGAGAAAATTCTGGCTCAAAGGTTTGCTTTCTGTGACTTTTCTCAGATAGTTGGTTTTCCTAATGCACTTCCTGATAGAGACCAATGGGAAGATTTCCTCCCTGAATTTCATGCAACAAGTTGGGAGGAACCAGCTGAGAATTTACTGGACTTCCATGAGGCTATCCACCAACACAATATCACGCATGAGGATGTCCAGATTAAGCTCTTCAGGTATTCATTGAAGGGAGCCGCTCTTGAATGGTGTTGGTCTCTTCCCGCTGCAAGAATCCGCTCTTTTCCAGCTGATTGTTTGTATGAAAACTGTTGTGAGGAGTTTTCTTCGCTTCATAAAGCCTCTGCTGGCCCTTAAGACCAGGTCCGTGATGAAGCCCTTACTATGGAGGAAAGCATCTGCTATGAAAAATTTGAGGTGTTGAATGATATTAGTGGTGTTATATTGAGAATGGAAGCATATGACATCATATCGGATGCGTCCGTTCTTTTAGATGTTCATAAAGATCAACACGCCTCTTGTGGAGACTATGAGTTTGTATAGAAGATCTGGTCCATGGTAGAGGGCTCACCTAAATGTCGGGTTGAAGAAGATATTCCTAGCAACCCTGTTTCTGAGGACGGAGACCTTCCTGTTTGTAAAGAAGACATTATTGTGGAAGAGGTTTCCTCTCTTTTTCTCCAAGGAGTTTCTCACGATATATTTTTACCTAAGATTAAAGAGAAGAAGATTATGTATGAGCAACCAGAAGCAGCGGGTCCCACTGTCCCTGAAACAAATATTTTTGACGGGATCACCATTCTGGAGGAGGATCATAGAGAAAAGGGGCAGCCCCTTTTTGAGGAATATTATAGTGATGATGAGCAGCATGCTTATCCTACATTCGATCACTATAAACATACTGAAGATCCAGTCAGCAAGCAGAATCACCCCATGGTCCCTATTTATGATGAATATGAATCGGACCTGGAGGAGAGCCAACAAGAAGAGGGAAAAGAACCAAAGGGGCAGTCTGCCCTTTGTTCAGAGCCAATTAGTGAGCAACCACCACCTGAGATCACCGAGCCTACTTCAGTTATTCACCCGCCTGTGGTTATCAGAGACATTCGGTCGCGTGTGAACAACTGTGTAGCAGAAGAGGCTGTATGTCACCAATTCCTTGGAAATGGCCACTCATTCGATGACCCTGTCGGCAAATACATGGAGTGGCATTTCCCCTATGCCTTGGAACCTCCCTATTTCATCTCAACTCCAGCCTGTAAGGAGGAGTTGATGAGTGTAATCATTCTGCTGTCACGACTACACCATCTGCTGATGATCATTGACAGAAGGAAGGAGCTTCTATCCAGGAAGCTGCTTGAATGGCTATGGTGGAAGTTTTATTTCACCTAGCACCATGTAAAAGTGTTTCATTAGTTTAGGATTGTATATAAATAATCTCTTTGAGCATGTATATTTATTTTGTTGCTTTTACTTTTCGGCATATATTTCTTAGCAGGGGGTTTGGGCTTGACTCCATAGCCCAACAGCAAGGCACTGAAGCTACGGAATGAGTTCTTAGAGAATCACAGGGACGACTCTATCCCCCATGGAGCCTAATGTTAGCGATAATTCTTGTCCTGGGCTCGAGAGCACCCGGACCTGCAGGTTGCGCGGGAAGTGCCCAAGCGCAGCACGGGAGATCCCTTTTTTTCCAGTAGCGAGTCAAGCGAGCGGGAAAAGTTTTTCTGTCAGCAGCTGAGACCCAGCCATAAAGAAAATCAACATTCATCGGGTTTTCGGTGTTGTCAAATCACCTGGGATTTAGCACGAAGGGCAGTGCCCATATTTCAGGAAAAATCTGGATCTTCCGATCCGATCGGGACAGGTGGCAGCCAGTCGGCATATCAGAGATCGGTGTTTTGGGGAACAGGGAGCTCTCAGCTCATTGCACTAGGAAGTGTCGATCAACGAAACGTCGAAAGCACCTTTCGAGTTGAGCCCGCGGTCTTAGCACCAGGTCACGTCAAGCGAGCCTATAAATGGGGCAACCCTCTTTACAATAACGAATACTATCTGGGCCATTCGTCTGAAGGACACGCGGAACACATCCGTGTCACGTCGGCATTCGGGATTTCCAGGGGTAAGCGCTCCTCATCCCTTCACTTCTCGAAACCCTGAACCCCGAAATGTCGATAGCACCCAGAATCGGGCCCGTGGTTTTGGCGCCTGGTCGTAAAGGAACAAGCCTGGAAGAGGGGCGTTGTTGTTTATCATTTTTCCCACCCGCGAACCCCGAGGCACCGAAAACACTTTGGTAGATAAGCGAAGGGTCACAACCCGTGGTCACTCTAGGGAGCAGAAGGGGCTGCAAAGGGAAGCCAAAGGCACTGAATTAAGATTCAAGAGAGGGGGGACTGCATTCTTTAGACGCCGATTCGACGTGATTTATTTCCTGGTAGCTGCCAGGAATGAATGCAGAAAAGAGAGGGTGGTTGAGGCCTCGCCTCAATCATTAATTGCAAGGTATGGAGGGTCTGGAAAGAATTCTGCCCGGGAGGGTCCCCTGTACCATTTCTCCTTAGGGAAGCCACGCCGAGTCTTCAATTCGCCAGAATAACCTTCACACGCCAAGTCAACATTCAAAGGGTTTAGCTACCTCTAGCGCGGGCCATGCCGAATTAAGGTAGCGTATGACAGAGCAATGCAGACCAAATTTGATTGAGGCGATGCCATCCATTGAAAGTTCTGAGATGCCTCTACTGGGCAAAAGGAAGGGAAGAGTATATGTAGGCATTTTTTCCATTTTTTGTAGGGGATCGATGGTAGAGCAGAGCTCCCTACTGTAAAGTTTTAACAGATATTCTAGTTTGTTGGATATGCATCTATATATGAGACATCTTGTTTTATGACAGACAATTTTTCTTACTCCATCTAATTTCCGTCTCATGCCAAGAGAGTTCGTGATTGACTGATTCACGCAAATTATTGCAGTTATGTTATGATAAAAGATTTATTGTTGCATTATTGCATTCTGTAGCTTTGCATTCGAATGTAAGATGATATTTCATTTGGACGTCTTCTTCCTCAGCCTATTAGAAACCCGATGTTAATAACAGACCTCTGCTTTCCTCTTATATAAGTCTTCCGCCTGTTCACCCTTTACTACAGCTCACTGTCTGAATTTTATATAAGACCTCGCTCACCTAAGCATGCCTGGCCTAGTTTTGGAGTTGGAATGATATTGTTTTGAGTTGGCTTCCATTCGATCATCCCATCTATAAACCATCGTGACATAAAACTGATGGGCGTCAGGCTCTGCTCCTGCTAGTAATCCAGGAGTGACTTCCGATGCTAACAGAACCTAAGACATAAGGGCATGACAGTCAAATAATACACATAGGATTTTTACAAGCTAAACATCAGAGATGGACAAAGAGAGAGGGATGAAGAAAAATTTGCCAGGTATATAAATGGCCTGAGGTATGAAATCCAAGATGAGCTCAGCATGATGTTGGTAAGGAAAGTGGAGGATTCTTATCATTTTGCACTGAAGACAGAAGAGAATTTGGCCAGAAAACAAAGCCAACGAGGTAGAGGTAAAATATCAATCCCGAACAAAGGCAAGGGAGTTTCCCATGACAAAGTGCATAACTCCAAGGGTGAGGCTGAAACTCCACACAGTCACTCAAAAAGAGGAGGAAATTCCCAAGGAAGACAGGGTGGTGGAAGAAACTCTTCTAGAGGAAGAGGCAGAGGAGAAGTAAGGTGTTATGCATGTGGAAAGACAGGGCACGTGTCTTGGGAATTCCCCGAGAAAAAGACAGAAGGAGGAGAAGATCACATTTCGAAAGCACAAAGAGGGAATGTTGAAGCAGAAGAAGTAGAGGATGGAACATCCCTGATGATGAGGAAGGTTCTTTTAAAACCATAGGAAGAAGTCAAAAGGTCGGTACAGAGGAACAGTCTATTCAGGACAACTTGCAAGACTAAAGACAGAGTATGCAAGGTGATTATTGACAGTGGGAGAACTTATAACTTAGTATCCATGGAGATGGTGGGAAAATTGGAGTTGGAGACAACTACACACCCAGAGCCATATAAAGTCTCAGGGTTGCAGAAAGGACACCGGGTAATGGTTACTAAACAATGCCTGGTTGAATTTAAGATAGGAGGATATAGAGATGAAATTTTGTGTGATGTAATTCCCATCGATGTATGCCATATGTTATTGGGAAGACCATGGGAGTTTGACAGGAATGTCATTCATGATGGGAGGAAGAATACATACACCTTGGAGAGGAATGGTAGGACACACATGTTGTTTCCAATAGAGGAGAAGAAGGTGAAAGGGGAATCCAGCACAAGCATACTTCTCATGAGTGGAAAGGAACTCCTGAAATAAGTCAAGAAAGAATAGGAGATGTAGTTTGTTGTGGTGAGGAAACCCAGAGTTATCCTTACTAGTACTTCGATGGATGATTTTCCTTAAGAATTTCAGGAACTGTTGGATAATTTTGCTGACATAGTGGTGGATGAGCTACCTAACTTGTTTCCATCCATCAGAAGTATCATCCATCATATCGATTTGATACCAGGAGAAAGTCTACGAAACAAGGAAGCGTACAGACTAACACCTCGAGAGAATGAGGAGGTAAAGAACCAAGTCCAGGAATTGTTAGACAAGGGTTTGGTCAGAGAGAGTTTGAGCCCATGTGCAATTCCAACTGTGTTGTGTCCAAAGAAAGATGGAGGATGGAGAATGTGTACAGACTCGAGAGCCATCAACAAGATCACTATCAGGAGATGTTTGATTCTGTAGGAATTTCAGGTAACGATAGTAGGGTTTGAACACCTTGAGGAAATGTATAGTGATGATCCAAATTTCAAGGAAGCATATGAAGCATGTGTGAATCCTATGCTGTGAGATAGGAGCCAGTGGACAAAGTATATGATTCAAGAGGGATTTTTGTTCAAGGGAAGTCAATTGTGCATACCAAAATGCTCAATGAGAGATAACCTTTTGAAGGAAAATCATAGTGGAGGATTGGTTGGACATTTCGGCCACGATAAGACATTTGCATAGTTTAATAGTTCATACTATTGGCCAGGTATGAGAACATATGTGATAAAATTCATGAATAGATGTAGAATATACCAACATGCAAAAGGTAAAAGACAAAACATTTGATTGTATCAACCATTTCCCATACTAGAGAGGCCTTCGGATGCAATAAGAATGGATTTTTTGTTGGGACTGCCAAGAACGCAAAGAGGATGCAATTCCATATTTGTGGTGGTGGATAGATTTTCAAAGATGGCACAATTTATCCCATGCAAGAAGACTAGTGATGCAACACATGTTGTGAATATGTTCTTTAAGGAAGTTGTGAGACTTCACGGCCTACCCAGAAGTATTGTCTCAAACAAAGACATGAAATTTGTTGGTCATTTTTGGAGAACATTGTGGAAGAAGTTAGGGATAGATTTGTCCTTCATCTCAGCTTATCACCCTCAGACAAATGTACAGACTGAGGTGGTAAACATAAGTTTGGTAAATTTATTAAGGAGTCTCGTCACCGAGCACCATAATAAGTGGGATCAGATTCTACCGCAAGGAGAGTTTGCATACAATGACTCACCAAATAAGAGCACTGGGAAGATCTCGTTCCAAATATTGTATGGAATGAAACCCAGGGGAGTGTTTGAGTTGAGAGGCTTGGGACAGAGTGATATCAGAAGCGTTGGAGAAGGATATTTTGCTGCAAAAATATAGAAGATCCATAGCCAAATCATAGGTAAGTTGCATAATTCTAGACAAGAGTACAAACACAGAGCTGATCAACATCGCAGAGAACTCCACTTTGAAATAGGAGATCAGGTTCTGGCATATCTTAGGAAGGAAAGGTTCCCTAGGGGTATATATAACAAGATAAAGATGAATAAAATAGGACCATGTAAGATCTTGAGGAAGTTTGATGAAAATGCCTACGATATTGAGCTTCCATATGATGGGGGCATATCGCCCATATTTAATGTTTCATACCTATATCCATACAGGAAGGATGATACAGAGGGATCAACAGAACAAGAGAAGATTCAATGGGAGAAACAAATGCCTATAGCAGAAAAACCACAGATGGAAAAGATTGTTGATCAGAGGATTAGTAAGAAGACCAGAAGGAAGACCTACTTTGAGTATCTGGTCAAGTGGAAGGGACATCCAATATAAGATACCAATTGGGAGAGTGAAGTTGATATCCAGAAGCATGGAAAGTCGGTGCAAGAGCTCATGGACAGGAGTCCACAAATTTTTGGCCAGGGGAGTATGATGCAAGAACATTATCGGCAAGTGCACGTGGTAGGAAAACTTAGCACCTGAGAATCAATCTGAAGTCTTAAATTCTATCTAGTACTGCAATATTGCGAGGCTAATAGAAAGAAAAAGGGGAAAGCTCACACGTGTAGAGGAAAAATGAGCATGTGTGACCTGGGAACTAACCCTAGTTCTGATGTAACCACAATTAGATAGGAGTTTTTTGTTTTCATTTGTATAAAGGGAGGTTTTGTACACCCTGAGGAAGGGTTACGATAGTTATGAGAATCGTGATAAAGTAGGAATCCCAGAGTAATAATTGTTGTTTGAATTTTACTGTAACCGATTTCTTGATTTTGAATGAAGATAGAAAAGAAAAATTGATCCAATGTGTGAAGCAATTGTTGTGTGTTATTTCCCTCTTATTATGTTTGTTCAAGAATGCATGAATCTTGTTACAGGTGTGGACATCTTTGAAATGCCTACATAAAAATTTAAATCATTTTCCTCATGAGCCGATGCAAGGTGTGCACACAATCCACAAGGAGTGCATTGACCGAGTATGTCTCGACTCATAAGATCAGGAGAAATAGCAGAAGGTTTCTTTGTAAGAAGTGTAAAGAAACTGTCGCAAGGTGTGCACAGTCATCACAAGAATTCAAGAACTTGTGTAAATATATGTTGCAAGGAGTGAAAAGATTTGGAATTCGACGAAGATTCAAAGCGATTTTGTAAAGAAGTCGAAGAATCAAGAGGAGAGGAACACCAGGACAATGGGAAATGATTCTTTTCAAGAACCTTTAAATCCAAGTTTGAAGAATTTTCCAAAAAAGAAAGAAGTGTTGGGAGATCAAAATCTGTGAGGAGATCAAGCTCTGGAGAAACGTCACTTTCCAAGAAGTGCGAACCAGATCCAAGAAACGGACTCGTAGGAAGAAAAAAGGTTGAAACCTTTAAATATTTCGAAAACCTTCTAATTCTGGAAGAATGCCAATGCTCAGGAGGAGGAGAGACAATTATCGTTGGATCAGTCGTAGAGGAGAAATCTAGACCGTTTGATCATTGTCCAGAGAATGAGGAGAAAGTGTAGAAGAGGAAATATCTCAGTCTTTTGATCAGAGCGCAAAGAAAATATCTCAGTCATCTGATCTACGCGCAAAATGATCGTAGCCGTCTGATCGAGGTAAAGTGCACTAACAATAGACATTTGAAAGTGTACAGGAGAAGCAGACTTACAAAGTTCTGAAATATTCAGGATCATCCATTCCTTGAAATGGTGGATGATTTCACTGAAACTCACATTGACCAAGAAAACCAAAACAAGCATACTTGGATTATGCAAGAAGGGGAGGGTCCTCAAGAGTTCCAAGAAAAGATCGTGAATCATCGCATGTTAGTTTTAAAAAAAAATCAGATTCTGAAAGGACTAATCCCTCTAGAAATATTGTTTGACCAAAATGACATGCCCCTAAAATCTACTTTACAACCTCAACCAAAAGAAGTTGAAGATTGTGACATAGGGACCAAAGAGGAGCCTAGAATAGTAAAGATATCAAAATATCTTCCCCCTGAGATGAAAGGTAAGTATGAAGATTTACTCCAACAGTATAAAGACGTGCTCTCTTGGTCTTACGATGAGCTGAGAACTTATGACACCATGGTGATCAAACACAAAATACCTTTGAAGGTCGGTGTTAAACCTTTCAGACAAAAACTCAGGCAAATCAATCCCATTTTATTTCCCATGGTTGAAAAGTAAGTTAAAAATATTTTGGACACAAGAATAATTGTGCCACTGAGATACTCTGACTGGGTAGCTAACTTGGTCTCGGTTAGGAAGAAGAGTGGAGATATTAGACTGTGTGTGGATTTTAGAAATCTAAATAAATCCCCCCTCATAGACAATTATCCACTTTCCAAAATGGATCACGTTTTGGAGAAGGTGGTTGGGGAAAATAGAATGTCAATGATCGATGGGTTTTTGGGTTATAATCAGACCGCTGTCAGCGAGAATGATAAAGAGAAAACAACCTTCATCACCCCTTGGGGCACATTTATGTATGACAAAATGCCTTTTGGTTTAATGAATGCAGGTGTTACCTTCTAGCGTGCTATGGATATCACTTTCTTCGACAAGAGAGATAAATTCATGGTCATTTATCTTGATGATCTGACTGTTTTTTCTAAATCTGATGAAGATCATCTAATACACCTCAAGAAAACATTCGAGAAATGCCAAAAATTTGGGTTGTCCTTAAACCCAAAGAAATCTCACTTTGCGATGCAAGAAGGTAAACTCCTGGGCCATATTGTGTCTCGAGACGGAATTAAAATCGATCCTAAAAGGGTCGAAGCTATAGACACTATAAATATCCCTAGAAATGTAAAGGAAATTCAATCATTTTTAAGAAAAATAATTTTTTTGAGGAGATGTATCTCGATTTTTTATGAAATCGTAAAATTGATCAGAGACATGTTGAAGATCAACAATGAAGTCAAATCGACGGCAGAAGCCAAAGCGTCATTTTCACGTATCAAGAAATTTATAAGCGAAGCACCCATGCTGGCCAACCCTGATTATCTAAAAGAGTTTTTTATTTTCTCATTTGCCTCTGAACACACGATTTTGGTAGTACTCATCCAGAAGAATGAAGAGGGTTTTGAGAAACCGATAGCATTCTTTAGTAATAGCCTTAGAGATGAAGAATTGAGATATGATATAATGGAAAAGAAAGCATACACTATGGTAAAGGCATTGAAGGATTTTAGAACCTACGTGTTACACTCCAAGGTAATTGCATATGTGCCCACCAGTTATGTAAAAGATATATTGGTGCAACCCGACAGTGATGGGAAGAGGGGTTGGTGGCTCGCTAAAATTCAAGAATTTGATCTAGAGGTCGAACCGATGAAGCTCATAAAAGGACAGGGCTTGGATAATCTCTTAGCCGAATCAAATTTTAGAGCACTCAGAATAAATAACCTGCAAGAATACGAAGGATGTGTAGACATAGATGAATTCTATGACCAAATAGCTCCAACAAGAATCGAAGAGAACTTTGTCTCATCGGGTTGGTATAAAGACATAGTATCATACCTTCTAACCTTGAACTGCCCAAGTGATTTATCTCCATCTAAATCCAGGACACTGAAATTACATGCGGTAAAGTACTGTATATCCGAAATCCAATTGTTTTGGAAAGACCCTATAGGCTTCCTATTGGTTTGTTTGGTAGAATCAGAAGCAAAAATGGTCATAAAATAATTTCACGAAGGAGTATGCGGAGGACATCACGTGTGGAGAGTAACGAATTATAAAATCCTAAGGGTAGGATATTACTGGCCTAAACTCTTTTCATATGTCAATACCAAAGTCAGAGCCTAAAAATCTTGCAAATTGTTCATAGGCAAGCAGAAACTCCCAGCATTACCTTTGTTTCTGATTAAAACATATGCCCCGTTTCAACAATGGGGGTTGGATTTTATAGGCGAAATTAACCCACATCCCAGTGCTCAACATAGATGGATCCTGACCACTACTGATTATTTCACCAAATGGGTGGAATTTGTTCCAACCAAAAGACCGACTGATTCGGTGGTGATGGATTTTCTGGAAGAGAACATACTATCTAGATTCGGCTGTCCCAGCAAAATAGTTACAGACAATGCCCAGGCGTTCAAATCTATGGTGATGGTCATCTTTTGCCAAAAATACAATATTATACTTGCCCATTCTACAACATACTACCCCCAAGGCAATGGGCTCACTGAGTCATCGAATAAAAGCCTAATTACCATAATTAAGAAAGTGTTGAACGAAAACAAAACATCTTGGCATGTGCATTTGAAGTATGCCTTATGGGTGAATCGGATAGGCACCAAGAAATAGATTGGCACTTATCATTTTCAAATGGTATACGGGACCGACGTAGTGCTACCCATAAAACTGGCCATACCCGTGATGAAACTTTGGCAGGATGAAAAAGAAGAACCAAATCACATCACAAGAAGGATAAATCAGTTGATCGAAGTTCAACAGAATAGAATGGAGGTATACGAAAGGCTTCAGAGGTATCATGACAATATAAAAGCGTTGTTCGATCATAAGGCTAAAGACAGGGAATTCCTCCATGGTGATTTAGTTTTAAAATGGGATGCTAGAAGGGAAGACTCGGCAAAACATGGAAAATTTGACCATATCTGGTATGGTCCATTCAAAGTCACAACTTCTAAAGGGAAGAACTCTTTTATGTTAGAAAATTTGGACGGTAAAACCCTTAACGCCCCCATCAATGGACGTTATCTGAAGCACTATATCCAATAAATAATTTCCAAATTTCCACTGTATATACCAGTTTGTGTTTCTGTTTTTATAGTTGTTTGGTAAGTTTTATTTTCTTTTTCATGCAAATAAAACAGGTCAGTTATATGAAATTTGCAACAAATTGAATTCCATAAATTTTAAAATCCTGACGCTCTTCGTGTTGGTTTCTTATAGGATTCCAGTTTACAGCCCAAACATCATAAAGAGGAAAACGGATGGTCATGTATTGGGAAACTGATTCGCCTGAACTAGGTGATAAAAGATAATTTACTAAGATGAGAACGAAATGGTAAGGCAAAGGTATGAATTCCCCAAATATCTAGATTGCAAATGAAGGTCACCTAAGTGCAATAACGGTCTCATGAGTATGAAATTTTTCACTTGATGGATTATCAAAAGAGTAATCTTTTACTGTGGATTCTAAAAAGTTCCTCTGAATAAGATAAAAATAATCAAAATAAAACAAAAGAAGTGAAGCGTCCTAAACAAGAAATAGGTTCCAAGAGTTAGGATTGTGTTATAACACTTGTTCTTACAAAATCCAAAACCTTCTTTGTCGCTCTGTCCTAAATCTTTGATTCTTTCCTCTTGAATCCTAATATCTTCCCATGGTTTTCACAGAAGGAAAAGAGGTTGCACTTTAGCTCTGAAAGTCGACAAATGATTTTTTTGAATGCCAACAAAAAGGGTGGTGAGTTCCTTCGAACCCTTAGCTCTCACTAAACTTAGATATGCTTAGGCTAATCCTAACTCCCTTTCTTTTTTCAACGGGTCTTGACGATTAGTCTTTATGAAAAGAAGGTCCCTGGAAATAAACTCTCCCCTAAAGCTTCCCTTCCAACTAAGATGTTTAGAAGGTCAAAGGAAAACTGATCCAGAGTAATCAATGTGAGTTAACAGAGGTCGGCTGCAAAATTATACATAGATATTACCCCTGGTATACTTTCTACTAATTGATTGCCCCCACTTCATGGAAAAGGAAAATATAAGACAGATGGTGATAGGAAATTCAAATAATTGATTTCCCCCATATAGTCCGAAAAGAGATGATGAAAGGAAATTCATAAAATGATTGCCCTCATCTCATCATTTAAATGCAAAGCTACAGCTTGAAGTGGTGAAAGGAAAATCAATAAAGGGAATCAAACAACTTCACTGGGGTACTGAATAGGCTCGCTGGCAGTGAAGCAATGTCTAAAATATTTGTAAGCCTGTTACACATGAATTGTACCATACTCTGGTAATTATTTTTCTTTGAACCTGATCTACATCAAAGGTGCGTGCAAGACTCCCTGATTAAAAACATTGAAGTTAATTCACCTTGATGCAAAAAAAATCAACAGAACCTGTTTAAATCCCCAAGGTTGTTTTGATCATCTTGAGCAGACCCGAATGCAGTATTAGAGTAGTAGGAGGACTAATATTGAGATAAGAGAGTGATTAAGTTTCGAAACCTTTCATAGGTAAGGATGAAACCCCCTTTCTCCCTATGTATCCTCTTTCCGAGCGAGTTTCGCAGAAGCAAGCTAATGACTCCATTTACCCAATAAAGGAGCTTGGTCTACTATTCTTCTCGTCCCGCAAGGAGACGAGATCCCTAGTTGGACCCTATGTTGGAACACTTATATTTTTCGAATACTCTGGTTATCAAAGGTCGGAGTCACCTATTTTCTAAGTATTGAGATGATACACCTAGGTCTAGAAAGTCAAATTTTGGGATTTCTCATATATCATGGTTATACATATCTGAACCCTCGATATCCCAATATGTGAAGTGGCGAAGTTGGCTTAAGTTTAATTGGTTAATAACAAGAATAATGACTTTTAAGCCATAGTTAATCTTCATCGCAATTTCACGACTTGGTGGTTGTTACTTCAGAAACAACACATCTATAAATCTGATCCCCGAAGTCTTGATATTCATTAATTAATCGTGGTCAATTAAAATCTTAAGTCAAATCATAGTTAATCAACCAAATCACAATATCGCGAATTCAGGGTTCACGATTCAACGACTAGAAGTAAAATCATCTGATACTGTGAACTTTGAAAAAGTGATTAAGGACTAAACACACTTAATAAAAGGTTGAACTAGATTAATTAACACCTTAGACAACCTTCAACCCATACAGCCTATGGACCAAGAATTAAACATTGTCGTGATCCTCCCGAATCACGCATTAACAAAGATTTATGGAATTTATTAGAAATTTAATGAGGTGATTGATAGTAAGATCTCGGTTTATTTCTAAATATTTTTATTAAATGATTTAAACGTTCTGTCAGAAAGGAATCACATAGAATTAAGTTCTCAAAGCGAAAAGTTTTCAGTCATTATCTTAGATTTATTTCTAATTTGCGCAGATCCAAGTTCAGCAAGATAACATCTGTCTGTGTTTTCATTTTCTGTGAGAGGGGAAGTAATTGAAAGGTTCTATATCATGGCT
The DNA here is from genome assembly GCA_009831015.1 of Picea engelmannii. Classification (NCBI taxonomy): domain Eukaryota; kingdom Viridiplantae; phylum Streptophyta; class Pinopsida; order Pinales; family Pinaceae; genus Picea; species Picea engelmannii. The sequence continues at coordinate 433,574 of ML789459.1, forward strand.
TTGCAAAAATAATCCAAGGCAGATGCCGAGAGTCTAGGTCAATGTTCAGATATTATTTCTGATACCTCGCCGAGAAGTATCAATACGGTCAAAACATGGGCATATGTCTCCAATATTCTGCAATCTGAGTTGATAAATTGTCCTGATGATTCCAGCGATAACGAGAAAGACGACTTGTCCACCAAATATAAAATAGTCGCTCAGTCATAGATGCACAAGATCCCAGCAAGGCCATAGATTTTTCCCTGTTATGATATGATCAGATGGGTGTTGGACCATGTACACATCCTGACTAGGACAATATTCAGCATGCAGAAGGTTGCAATTGGGACATTCAGACCATAGAATTTATAGGCAATGTATAAATTGTCTCCCACACCAAACCTTAGTCACAATGCCAAATTCTTGGAGGGTTTCAAAAAGAAGGAATGCGAGCATTTTGGGAAAAGCGTATCTGATCTTATCAAAGACTGGGTTTCGCACCCCACGAAATTCAGAGCCGATACTAATGGAATTTATTCAATCTCATCGTTGGTACCACAATTCATGTATATAATGATGATGGTTTGAAGAATGTATGGGAAGGAGGACACCTCTCACTTCTTTCTCCCATGGGTACCACTTATTCACACAGTAGCAGAGGGATTCTCTTTCGACTGGGCCAAATTATTGTCATACAATATGGCCAGTCGAATTACAAAATATCGAGCACAAAAGGCAAGCGGGAAAGAATCCTCATTTTTCATGTCCTCTTACATCATGGATGCTATTTTCTTCATGACACCTTTCCCATTAATGAGCTAGAGCTGGACTCCAACTAATGCAGAACCTATTCATATCTACCACTCGAAACTCTGGGAAGATAAAGCCAAAGAATTAGTCTACGAGATTTTCAACTGGGTAATGGTACCAATGCATGTCTCTATCTTCGGCCATCCGCCTCCAAGGATCTTAGGTAACATCACGGCCAACCTAAGCAGCATGGAAGATTGGTATATAGAAGTGGAATTTTTGTATATTAGGGTTTTTGGCACCTCTTCCCCCCTATATGCTATGTCGCTAATCTTACCAGACAATCTAGTATGTCATGATATCACCAGGAAAATTGTGCTCAGTGGGATAAGCAAGGAGATCAAAGGAGTATCGAAGAATGTATGGACACCCTTCCGCTTTCACATTGGTACATATTCTTTATTATATTTCATCCATGCCAAAGCGGAGGCCACGGGCTTGGAGGAAATGAAATTGGTGGACATTGAGTTTAAGAAACACGACCCTAATAAGGTTGTGAGTAATCACATGGCAAACTGTGGGCTAAATAGATACGAACATGAAGACTCACCTCATGATGAAATATTCCAAGGTGCGAGGTCCTACTCTATAGTCTTAAGCTGTGTTCAAGCTCTACTGCCTGGTGATATGGTCGATTTGTATACATTCCAAGAGAACATGAGAAGTTTCCTCCCTAAAGTTTTACAGGGCATAAACTCACAACCTCTGGGCACACAACAAGCATAAGATAAAAGTTCAATGGGTGTGAACTCTAGAAAACAAGAGACTCGGGACAAGACAAAGGAAACTAAGAGCTCGAATTAGGAAAAAGAGATCCCCAACCAAGAAGAAGGAAACCCAGAGATAGTTACCAAGGAGATCGGCAGCCCCATTGCATCCGTCACTCCCTTACAATTCGTAAAGGGGAACCTTGATACAGAGTGGATATTCAAGGAGGACCTACCACCTATCTCTATAGAAGAGTTTCCTCCTAATGAATTCTTCTTCAGTAAGAAAATGAAGGCCGCGGTGAAGAAAGAAACATACCAAAGAGAGGGCACAGTAACTAAAAAATACAAAATCTTAGCAGATGGACAAGCCTTGGAAGAGGAAGAATTCTCCAATGAGGTAGAAGGAACATTGGGGGCTTACGTAACAACCAACCAATATTCAGTCGAAACTTTGAAGGCACGGTTGAAACAAAAGAACCTATTGATCAACAAATTGGAGGCTCGAGTAGCAACAACAGAGGCGAATGCTAGGGATGGAGAAAATAAAGTTTTCGAGCAAGCCAGAGTGTCTGATCAATAGGAAATAGAGAGACTTAAATCCAACCTTGAGCAGATGCATCAATCAACACAAATAATCCAAATGCAGGTAAGTCAAAAGGAGAAGAAAATAAAATTGTTGCAGTCTAAATTAATTTCTATTGAAAACCAGATCATAGACATAATGGTATTCCAATCCCAAGCCACAGAAATATGAAATAAGGTAGAAGTAGCTCAACAAGATCTACTTGCCAAAGTAGAAACCATACAGAATCACTTTCATACGATAGAACAAGCGTTAAAGGATATCTCGTTGAGAGAAAGAGAAGTTGCAGCAGCTTGGGTTGCTTTCCAAGAAGCTGTTATAGCAACGACGAAGGTTGTCTATCCCAGATAAAACCATAGGTAACATATTACTGAAGGTGTGGGAACATAATATATCCGAGAGAAGAAAAAGAGATAAAGATATGAGAGATGATTCTGAAGAAAAATTCGGCTTAATAAATAAAAGTTTGTTAGATCTCGATAAAGAAGGTAGTGTTGGAACACTGGGCAAAATTAACATTGCCAAACATCTGCTGGATATCAAGGAAAATGGGGGAAAAGGACAAATTGAATTATCCCAAGTAAGTCAGGTCAATATCACCCAAGTGGATAAATGGTTGATAAGAAAAGGCTTGCAATTATGGTCTATCATCACGGAAGACCGACAAATAGGGAAAAGATTGCCACAGTTGGCAAAGAATTGCTACACTTTCGAGGCGAATAGCCAAGTTGAACCTTCCAAGATGATAGCCCAGTTGGTAGAAAGCTGTGTTATTTGTATCAAGCAGGGGAAAGGGTAGACTTCTGGAGGCAAGTAGTAACATATTCCTATCCCATCCTATTTTTGGAGCCAGAGAACAAGAAAAGAAAACACCCTACCTACGTGGAGGAAGACAAGAGACAAGGAAGTGAAATGCTTCATTTTCCATTTGTAACCGAAATTTTTAGAACGATTAGAATTCAAAGCGTTTTAATTTTGTACAAGTATAATTTTGAAACAATCCACCAAGGGATATTTTCCTTTGGCTGATTGTACCAAAGAATATTTCTTTCACCGGAATTAATACAAGGCAGATTGAAGACTCTTTTTTCTGTCAAGACTGGGTTATGTGTTTCTTCTGTTATTTCGCATTTCTCATCATTTTTCATATGTGTCTTTAATGAATGCTTAGCTACGATTTAGTACAACCTATATTGTGGTGGTAATTTATTCCAGTTATCTAACCGTTTACAAATTTTCCTATGTATTGGTTATCAGTAGGTACAAGACCTGTGAATTGTTTAGATCTCTATATCATATGCTTCATTAAAGTTTTTCCTTCTTATTTTCTTCTTCTGTCACAAGGTGAGATTCTTCCCTGATTGATGCCTCACATTGTTCAATAGATCTAGGTTTTCTCTCGCTTCATGCATGGTTTTAAAATTTAACTCAGTTACAGAAAACGACCTTTGGTTTCATTATACTATTAATTCGATTTTAGGATTCTTTCTTGTATAATATAAAGGTGAAACAACAACCAACACTTTATAAAAACTATGTTCCTTTATGACTGTCCCTGTGGCAAGACAACCCAACATAGAACCCGGTCTCTCAGATAAAACCAGCCTCTCTTTAAACCTTTTAGATACCATTCTGAAAACTGCTACTACCTGAGACGAACTCGAACGTTCATGGGTAGCCATTGAACGAGATATAAACATTTAGGAACAGCTGGAAGCTAGACCTAGACAACTCAGAAACCAGCCTTATCTTCTTTTCCTAGTTGTTTTCCCCAATTATATCTTTCACACTCTTTTGGATGCCTAGACTCAATACTTTATAGCCTTAAGTACAGACTCTGGAATGACATCTTTTTGGCACCGTTGCTGGGGACAGAGATATGAAATCATTTTCCCTGGGAAAACGACATTTGCAAGTTTCTACTCTTTGATAGTGAACAAAGAGTGAACACCTTCTAAAGGCTAAGTTTTTATTATTCACTTGGTGACGCCGCGTTAAGTAAGTTGGAATCCGGTCAAAGGAACACCAGACAAAATCCAGATGGTAAACAGACTACGCATGTTCCCGATCCCAAACAATACTAAAATCAAGAGGTTCTTTTAAGCCAACCACTGCAGTTATAAATGTGTTAAACCTGCACAGAATAGATCTAGCTAGAAAATACTACACACATTTGCAGAGAGAAATTGAGAAAGAAGAAGCAAGATAGAAATAATGGAAGAATTCTCATTAACCGTATTCCACACACAAAGAGTGAATAATTTACAACATATATAGGATACATGAGTAAATAATGAGCCATAGTGGTGGTCTAGATTGATCTGGACATACACCAGTAGTTACAAGAGTAAACTCCCACCTAGTCTAGTCTCTCAGGTAGTTACAGGAGTGAACTTCCACCTAGCTGAGTTAACTAGTAAACTAGTCTTCAATTATCTGACTGAACAAAGAGTAGTGAGTTGGTGATGATCCCAATTTTTCATGGTGACAAAACCAATGCAACATCTAAACTCAACTCAACTAGTCAAACTGAAGTGTCAACTGAAAGAGAATATTCTCCAAGTGGAATATTCTCCCCTAAAATATAGGAGACTGGATA
>ML789459.1:438307-453280 GCA_009831015.1 Picea engelmannii
ACTCAACTCAACTAGTCAAACTGAAGTGTCAACTGAAAGAGAATATTCTCCAAGTGGAATATTCTCCCCTAAAATATAGGAGACTGGATAATGACTAATTATGACTAATAAACAAGGAATAACCTTAGGAAAAATAAATCCTATGTGTGTGTGAAGTAACTCCAACACCCCCCGTGAACATCACTATGGTGAAAATAAAGAATGGGTCCCAGCTATGAGGCCATGTTAGGTACCCAAATACAAAAGATACACTGAACTAAATGAGGAAAGAGGGAAAACCTCATGGGAACAAAACCCCCCCTCAAATTACAATGCATAAAATAAAAATGATAAGGAACAAAAGGCAGTTGCTAAGCAACCATGCCCTTCACTCCAAGAAGACCTCGCAACTATGAAAGTTTGTGCTCTTTGAAGATTTTGTTGAAGATGTAGATGTCTGCACAGATCTGATGAAGTATATGAATCATTGATATTTCCACAAATATCCACTTTATCTTCTTGTAATGAATAATATCCAAATAAAGTTTGGATGAAATTTTGAAAACCGTGTAACCGTTTCTAGAAAATGCTGAAATTTTGTTGATTTTAAAACGATCATAAATTCACTTTCTGGACTCCATTTCGGATGATGTGTTTTTTGAAACTAGATATTTTCCTAAGAGGAATTCAAATATCCAATTTGTTTACGCAAATTGTTCTCAGAAAACATCAGAATGGCATCTGATGTGCGCGGCTCTCTTTTTGACTCTTGAGATGCATGCATGGTGCATGCAAAAGTGTCTGCATGTGACTCCTGAGATGCATGCCATATATCTTCCACATGAATTTCAGAAAATAAATATGAAATGGAGTAGACATCATCTTCAATTATTGGAATACTAATTTCTGCAAATACTTTTGTAAAAGACACTTCATAATAAGAGGCTTGATCTTCTTATGGCTTCTCTTTTGGCTCTATCTATTCGACCTCCTGCATGAAATCTTCACAATATTCTTCATTCCCAAATAGAACCTCCAATCTGGTCCATAATTCATTTGGATTTAATCCTTGTGATTCTCATATACTTGATGGAAAAGTTCGGGAGAAACAGACATGTTGATACTTCCTATGGCCATATCTTGTCTATTGAGAAAGTCATTTTTCTCATCGAAAGAATCAGGCTCTACTTCCATTTCCATGGTTATTTGGTATAATCCTCTACATCTAAGAAGAAGTATAATCTTTGTCTTCCATTCCAAATAGTTGTGAGGTGTGAGAAGTATTTTCGACGAATAATCCATCGTTTGTTGCCTTCAATCTTTTGTACCTGCAAAAAATGATTTGGTGTAGCTTTTTTTTAGCAGGTATGTTGGCTCTGATACCATGTAAATGTGTTTAACCTACACATAATATATCTATTAGAAAATACTACACACATTTTCAGAGAGAAATTGAGAAAGAAGAAGCAAGATAGGAAGAATGGAAGAATTCTCATTAACCGTATTCCACACATAAAGAGTGAATAATTTACAATAGATATAGGATACATGAGTAAATAATGAGCCATAGTGGTGATCTAGATTGATCTGGACACACACCAGTAGTTACAAGAGTAAACTTCCAGCTAGTCTAGTCTCTCAGGCAGTTACGGGAGTGAACTACCACCTAGCTAAGTTAACTAGTCAACTAGTCTTTAGTTAACTAACTGAACAAAGAGTAGTGATTTGGTGATGATCTCAATGTTGCATGGTGAAAAAACCGATGCAACATCTAAACTCAACTCAACTAATCAATCTGAAGTGTCAACTGAAAGAGAATATTCTCCAGGTGGAATATTCTCCCCTAAAATATAGGAGACTGGATAATGACTAATTATGACTAATAAACAAGGAATAACCTTAGGAAAAATAAATCCTAGGTGTGTTTGAAGTAACTCCAAAAATGGTCTACCAGCTTAGACACACACAACCTAAGGCCAAGATCCCGCTCGAAGCAGTGACTTTGCAAGGAGCTCTCATCAAAACCCTCTTCAAAGAAACGAACACAGTCGAGGCTGAAACCCTAAACCCAAATTTAGCTTTCCCATAAATTAAATTTGAAACTGATACCCCCATAAATCTTCAGTTAGATTTCCCAAACCCACTAAGTCTCGAAGAGTATACCATATACTCATATTCCACACCTATGATTTCCCCCAATTACATCTCTTGCAAGTCAGAGGAACCAAACCCTCGTATCTTATTTCCACCTTTTTCAGTTTTCTCGTCTCCCAAAGAAGCTAAAGATTCGCTATACATATTCCAAAATCCTTTGTACAATGTATCAGTTTCCTCTCCTAGAGTATCTATGGTTGTGGCAGGAGGAGGAGTGGGAGGCCAAGGGCCACCCCCACCACCCAGGATTTTTTCTAAAGTACCTGCCAGATACGCTCCTCTGGTCCTCCCGGTACCCCTCAATGACCTGCCTGAAAACTACATGAAAAACCTACCTAAGTTTACAGGGGAAGGAGACCTAACCACGATCGAACGTATAAATTTATTTGACTAATTCACTCCTAGGTCTCGAACATGAAGATGTGTATTCACGGTTGTTTGTCCAAAATTTCGAAGGATAAGTGATAACCTGGTTCCAAAGTTTGCCTGCAGGTTCGATATTATCCTATGATGCTCTAGAGATTTTTTTCTTAGGCAATGGGGCAAACGGAAAGACCATTTATACTATCTGAATGAGTTTGGATCTTTGAAGAAAAAAAGTTCAGAGACAATTATGGAATTCATTCAAAGATTTAACAAATTATATAATAAGACCCTAGTCGAGGTTAAACTGTCCCAACCCGCAGCCAAGGTAACCTTTGCGGGAGCCTTCGAACCCGATTTCGCACTTTTATTAAGAGAAAGGAGAGGGGTCGACATAACCTGAATGCAAGATGATTCCGTGGAGATTGAGTCAAACATGATGGCTTCTGGTAAACTAAAAACAAAAATAGAAATGGGAAACAAAGAGACCAAACGTTTTAAAGAACAAGCGGGAGCTTCAGGATGAGGGAGGTCCTCAGATGATAAAATAGATGATATGGCTAGAATAATAAAAGAGATATCAAATAAAATTTCAAGGATGAAGCTAGATCAATCCAAAGAAGATCAATTCGTTAAGAGAGATTTCAGAAGAAACCCCAATCCTCAAATTCAACAAAGACAGATTAAAAATGAAGACCAAAAAATTCAAACTCCTTTAAAAAACAAAACATTTATAGGAGGAAATGACTTGCAAGAGTTTGAGGATCTAGGAGAAGACATTAACAATTTGGGCGATGATTGTGTACAACCTCATCTAACCAAGGAATATTATGAGAGGTCTTTGAACATAGAACAACCATCAAATAAAGATAACAACATAAATAATTTTTCCTATCAAGGGATGGCTGATACTATAATGGCCAAGCTCCAACACAAGTACAATCTAAGTCCTAAAAATAAATCTGTGTCAACTAATCAACCAAAGAAAATCCTGCCAAGAGGTGAAACATATGAGCCCATTCCCAAAGACACCGAGATACAGAACACAAAAATAAAGGAGGTTGAGGCCCAAGCTGGGAAAATTAAGGTAGCTGGAACGTAGACATTGGAAACAAAACTAACTGAAAATAAAGCAATGCAAACAAATAAGTTAGAAAGGAAGGAAACCGAAGCTTTAACTATAGAAACAAATAAACCCGTGGGGGGTTTTAGCCTGGAAAATGAGATAAACAAGATAAATATACCAATACCCCTGGTCGAATTGGCAAAGAATCCTATGTACCGAAAGCAAATAACCAAAATGATAAATTTTTCGAATTTAGAAAGTAGTCTGACATGATAAATTTGGAAGATGATAAGCCTAATATAAATTTTGGCCCACATTTCGAAGGTGCCAAGGATACCATCACCACTTTCTATATCACACTGAACGTGCAAGATCATCTGGTGCATAATTGCATGCTAAACTCTGGAGCCTCACATAACGTGATGACCAAGTCTATTATGAACATACTAGGCCTTGAAATCACCAGGCCATATGGAGACCTGTATTCTTTCGATTCAAGGAGAGTTAAGTGTATGGGCATGATCAAAGATCTAATGGTAACTCTTGCACAGGTTCCGATAAAAACATTCTAATGGATGTAGTTATCACCGATATACCTTCTAAGTATGGTTTGCTCTTATCCAGGTCTTGGGGAGCCAAGCTTGGGGGATCTCTTCATCTAGACATGACCTATGCCACGATTCCTATTTTTGGGGGATAGTTCACTCGGCTATACAAAGAGACACGGTTGGCATATACAGTAAATGATCCACATAATCCTAATAATTATCCTATTTATGTTACTGATCAAGACCTGGGTAATTGTATTTTATCTTTTGATGATGGTGCAAATAATTGTATAGAAGAAAATTTTATAGAGGAAAATAAATCAAAAAAGATAGGCGAAAATATGTATAACTCTGGGATTTGGAAAATTTTCTTTGATGGCGCTTCGTCATGTGAAGGAGCAAGTGAAGGAGTACTTTTTGTAGCACCTGAAAATGAATTTGTTATCCCTTTTTCTTACATACTACAGTGAGACATAGACTACACAAATAATGTATGTGAGTACGAAGCCCTAGTCTTGGGACTAGAAGCTGCTAGGAAGATGAACATAAAGAACTTCGAATTCTATGGAGATGCGAAGTTGATTGTGAGGCAGATAAATCGACAATACCAGGCCAAACACCCAAGATTAAGATCTTATAGAAATTGCGCATGGGATCTAATAGAAAACTTTTTCTCATCGATAAATGTTCACTACATTCCACGTACAGAAAACCTAAAAGTTGATTCATTAGCCAAAGAAGCCTCAACTTTCGCACCTCCTACAACTTTCAAACTAAAGTATCATATAGAGGTGAGGCACATACCCTCCATACAGAATAATATACAACACTGGTAGGTCTTCGAAGATGACGAACAGATTAGAAAATTCCTTGAAATGGTGGACAATTTCGTTGAAACTCACATTGACCAAGAAAACCAAAATGACCATACTTGGATTATGCAAGAAGGGGAGGGTCCTCAATATTTCCAAGAAATGATCATGAATCATTGCATGTTAGTTTTTAAAAACAATCAAATTCTGAAAGGACTAATCCCTCTAGAAAGATTGTTTGACCAAAATGACATGCCCCTAAAATCTACTTTACAACCTCAACCAGAAGAAGTTGAAGAAGATGACATAGGGACCAAAGAGGAGCCTAGAATAGTAAATATATCAAAATATCTTCCCCCTGAGATGAAAGTTAAGTATGCAGATTTACTCCAACAGTATAAAGACATGTTCGCTTGGTCTTACGATGAGATGAGAACTTATGACACCATGGTGATCGAACACAAAATGCCTTTGAAGCCCAATGTTAAACCTTTCAGACAGAAACTCAAGCAAATCAATACCATTTTATTTCTCGTGGTTGAAAAGGAAGTTTAAAATATTTTGGATGCAAAAATTATCGTGCCACTGAGATACTCTGTCTGGGTAGCTAACCTGGTCCCAGTTAGGAAGAAGAGTGGAGATATTAGACTATGTGTGGATTTTAAAAATATAAATAAATCCTCCCTCAAAGACAATTATCCTATTCCCAAAATGATTCATGTTTTGGAGAAGGTGGTTGGGGAAAATAGAATGTCAATGATCGATGGGTTTTCGGGTTATAATTAGATCATTGTCAGTGAGCACGATAAAGAGAAAACAACCTTCACCATCCCTTGGGACACATTTATGTATGAAAAAATTCCTTTTGGTTTACTGAATCCAGGTGCTACCTTCGAGCGTGCTATGGATATCACTTTCGTCGATGAGAGAGATAAATTCGTGGTCATTTACCTTGATGATCTGACTATTTTTTCTAAATCTAATGAAGATAATCTGACACACCTCAAGAAAACATTCGAGTTATGCCGAAAATTTGGTTTGTCCTTAAACCCCAATAAATCTCACTTTGCGATGCAAGAAGGTAAACTCCTGGTCCATATTGTGCCTCGAGACGGAATTAAAATCGATCTTAAAAGGGTCAAATCTATAGGCACTATAAATATCCCTAGAAATGTAAAGGAAATTCAATCATTTTTACGAAAAATAATTTTTTTGAGGAGATTTATCCTGAATTTTGTTGAAATCATAAAATTGATCACAGACATGCTGAAGAAGAACAACAAAGTCAAATGGATGCCATAATCCAAAGCGTCATTTGCACGTATCAAGTAAGTTATAAGCGAAGCACCTATGTTGGCCAGCCCTGATTATCTAAAAGATTTTCTGATTTTCTCAGTCACCTCCGAACACACGATTGCGACAGTACTTCTCGAGAAGAACGAAGAGGGTTTTGAGAAATCGATAGCATTCTTTAGTAAGATCCTTAGAGATGAAGAATTGAGATATGATATAATGGAAAAGAAAGCATACGCTATGGTAAAGGCACTGAAGGCTTTCAAAACCTACGTGTTACACTCCAAGGTAATTTCATATGTGCCCACCAGTTCCGTAAAATATATATTGGTGTAGCCCGAAAGTGACGGGAACAGGGGTCGGTGGCTCGCTAAAATTCAAGAATTTGATCTAGAGGTCAAACCGATGAAGCTCGTAAAAGGACAGGGCTTGGCTAAGCTCTTAGTTGAATCAAATTTCAGAGCACTCGGAATAAATAACCTGCAAGAATACAAAGGATGTGTGGACATAGATGAATTTAATGACCAATTAGCTCCAATTAGAATGGAAGAGAAGTTTTCCTCATCAGGTTGGTATAAAGACATAGTATCGTACCTTTTGACCCTAAACTGCCCGACTGATTTATCTCCATATAAAGACAGGACACTGAAATTACATGCGGTAAAGTACTGTATATATGAAAGACAATTGTTTTGGAAAGACCCTCTAGGCTTCCTATTGGTTTGTTTGGTAGAATCAGAAGCAAAAAAGGTCATAAACGAATTTCACGAAGGAGTATGTGGAGGACATCATGCATGGAGAGAAACGACTTATAAAATCCTAAGGGTAGGATATTACTGGCCTAAACTCTTTTCAAATGTCAATACCAAAGTCATAGCCTGTAAATCTTGCCAATTGTTCGCAGACAAGCAGAAACTCCCAGCATTACCTTTCGTTCTGATTAAAATGGATGCCCCATTTCAACAATGGGGGTTTGATTTTATAGTGTAAACTAACCCACATTCCAGCGCTCAACATAGATGGATCCTGACCACTACCGATTATTTCACCAAAAGGGTGGAAGTTGTTCCAACCATAAGAGTGATAGATTCGGTGGTGATAGATTTTCTGGAAGAGAACATACTATCTAGATTCAGTTGTCCCAGAAAAATAGTTACAGACAATGCCCAGGCGTTCAAATCTATGGTGATGGTCAGATTTTGCCAAAAATAAAATATTATACTGGGCCATTCTACAGCATACTACCCCCAAGGCAATGGGCTCACCAAGTCATCGAATAAAATCCTAATTACCATAACTAATAAAGTGTTGAACGAAAACAAAAAATCTTGGCATGTGCATTTGAAGTACGCCTTGTGGGAGAATCAGATAGGCACTAAGAAATCAATTGGCACTTCTCCTTTTCAAATGGTATATGGGATCGACATAGTGCTACCCATAAATATGGCCTTACCCGTGATGAAACTTTTGTTGGATGAAAAAGAAGAACCAAATCACATCACAAGAAGGATAAATCAGTTGATCAAAGTTCAGCAGAACAGAATGGAGGTAGACGAAAGGCTTCAGAGGTATCAAGACAATATGAAAGCGATGTTCGATCATAAGGCTAAACACAGGGAATTCCTCCCTGGTGATTTAGTTTTAAAATGGGATGCTACAAGGGAAGACTCGGAAAAACATGGCAAATTTGACCATATCTAGTATGGTCCATTCAAAGTCACATCTTCTGAAGGGAAGAACTCGTTTCTATTAGAAAATTTGGATGGTGAAACCCTTAACGCCCCCATCAACGAGCGTTATCTGAAGCACTATATTCAATAAATAATTTCCAAATTTCCACTGTATATACCGGTTTGTGTTTTTGTTTTTATAGTTGTTCAATAAGTTTTATTTTCTTTTTCATTGCAAATAAAACAAGTTAGTGATACGAAATTTGCAACACATTGAATTCCATAAATTTTAAAATACTGACACTCTTTGTGTTGCTTTCTTACAGGATTCTAGTTTACAACCCAAACATCATACAGAGGAAAACGGGCGGTCATGTATTAGGAAACCGATTCGCCCGAAACAGGTGATAAAGGATAATTTACTAAGATAAGATTGAAATGGTAAGGCAAAGGTACAAATTATCCAAATATCTAGGTTGAAAATAAAGGTCACCTAAGTGTAATAACGGTCTCATGAGTATGAACGTTTTCACTCGATGGATTATCAAAAGAATAATCTTTTACTGTGGATTCTAAAAAGTTCCCCTGGATAAGATAAAAATAATCAAAATAAAACAGAAGAAGTGAAACGTCCTAAATAATAAAAATCTTCTAGGAGTCAGGATTGCGCTATAACACCTGTGCTTACGAAATCCAAAACCTTCTTTTCTGCTCTATCCCGAATCTTTGATTCTTTCACCTTGAATCCTGATATCTTCCCATGGTTTTCACAAAAGGAAAAGAGGTTTCACTTTAGCTTTGAAAGCCGACAAATGATTTTTCTGAACATCAACAAAAAGGGTGGTGAGTTCTTGCGAACCCTAAGCTCTCAATGAACTTAGATATGCTTAGGATAATCCTAACTCCCTTGGATTTTTCAACAGGTCTTGACGATTAGTCTTGCTCAAAAGAAGGCCCATGGAAATAAACTCTCCCCTGAAGCTTCCCTGCCAACTAAGATGTTTAGAAGGTCAAAGGAAAAATGATCTAGAGTAATCAAAGTGAGTTAACAGACATCGGCTGCAAAATTATACACAGATATTACCCCTAGTATACTTTCTACTAATTGATTTCCCCCACTTCATGGAAAAGGAAAATATAAGACAGATGGTGAAAGGAAATTCAAATAATTTATTGCCCCCATCTAGTCCGAAAAGAGATGATGAAAGGAAATTCATAGAATGATTTCCCTCATCTTAGCATTTAAATGCAAAGCTACAACTTGAAGTGGTGAAAGGAAATTCAATAAAGGGAATCAGACAACTTCACCGGGGTACTGAACATGCTTGCTGTCAGTGAAGCAATGTCTAAAATATTTGTAAGCCCGTTACACATGAATTGTACCATACTCTGGTAGTTATTTTTCTTTGAAACCTGATCTACATCCAAGGTGCGTGCAAGACTCCCTGATTAAAAACATTGAAGTTACTTCACCTTGATGCAAGAAAAATCAACAGAACCTGTTCAAATCCCCAAGGTTGTTTTGATCATATTGAGCAGACTCGAATTCAGTATTAGAGTAGCAGGAGGACTAATATTGAGATAAGAGAGTGATTAAGTTTCGAAATATTTCAGAGATAAGGATGAAACCCCCTTTCTCCCTCCGTATCCTCTTTACGATCGAGTTTCGCAGAAGAAAGATAATGACTCCATTTACCTAATAAAGGAACTTGGTCTATTATTCTTCTCATCCCGCAAGGAGACGAGATCCCTAGTTGGAAACTATGTTGGAACACTTATATTTTTCGAATACTCTGGTTATCAAAAGTCGGAGCCACTTATTTTCTAAGTATTGAGATGATACACCTAGGTCTAGAAAGTTGGATTTTGGGATTTCGAATATATCATGGTTATACATATCTGAACCCGTGATATCCCGATATGTGAAGTGGTGAAGTTGGCTTAAGTTTAATTGGTTAATAACAAGAATAATGACTTTTAAGCCATAGTTAATCTTCATCGCGATTTCGCGACTCAACGATTGTTACTTCAGAAACAACACATTCATAACTTAAATCCCCAAAGACGTGATATTCGTTAGTTAATTGTGGTCAATTAAAAGCTTAAGTCAAATCACATTTAATCAACCAAATCGCAATATCGTGAATTCAGGGTTCGGGTTCAACGACTAGAAGTAAAATCATCCGATACTGCAAACTACAAAAAAGGGATTAAGGACTAAATGCACTTAATAAAAGGTTGAACTTGATTAATTAACACCTTAGACAACTTTCAACCCATATAGCCTATGGACCAAGAATTAAACGTTGTCGCGATCCTCCTGAATCGCAAATTATCAAACATTTATGTCATTTATTAGAAATTTAGTGAGGTGATTGATAGTAAGATCCCATTTTATTTCTAAATATTTCTATTAAATGATTTAAATGTTCTTTCAATAAGGACTCGCACAGACTTAAGTGCTCAAAGAGAAAGTGTTTCAGTCATTATCTTAGATTTATTTCTAATTTGCGCAGAGCCAAGTTCACCAAGATAACCTCTGTTTGTGTTTTCATTTTTTGTGACAGAGGATCTAATTGCAAGGTTCTATATCATGGCTCCGTGAAAAGATTCCAAGGAAGTTGTTGAGAGTCCAAGTCAAGGTTCAGATATTATTTCTGATACCTCGCCTAGAAGTATCAATATTGTCAAAACATGGACGTATGTCTCCAATATTCTACAATCCGAGATGATAAATTATCCAGATGATTCCAGAGATAACGAGAAAGACAACTTGTCCACCAAATACAAAATCGTCGCTCAGTCAGAGATGCACAAGATAGCAACAAGGCCACGACTTTTTCCCTATTATGATATGATCATATGGGCGTTGGACCATGTAGACATCTTGACTAGGACAATATTCAACAAGCAGAAGATGGCAATTGGGACATTCAAACAAGAGCATTTACAGGCAATGTATAAATTGTCTCCCACACCAAACCTTACTCGCAATGTTGAATTCTTGGAGGGTTTCAAAAAGAAGGAATGTGAGAAGTTTGGGAAAAGCTTATCTGATCTCATCAAAGACTCGATTTCACACCCCGCAAAATTCAGAGTCGATACTAATGGAATTTATTCAATATCATCGTTGGTACCACAATTAATGTATATAGCGATGATGGTTTGTAGACTATATGGGAAGGCGGACACCTCTCACTTCTTTATCCCATGGGTACTGCTTATTCACACAGTAGCAGATGGATTTTCTTTCGACTGGGCCAAATTATTGTCAGACAGTCTGGCTAGTCAAATTACAGAATATCGAGCACAAAAGGAAAGTGGGAAAGCATCCTCATTCTTCATGTCCGATTACATCATGGACGTTATTTTCTTCATGACGCCTTTCCCATTAATGAGTTGGAGCTGGACTCCAACTAATGTAGAGCCTATTTAAATCTACCACTAAAAACTCTGGGAAGATAAATCCAAAGAATTCATCTACGAGATTTTCAACTAGGTAATGGTACCAATGCATGTCTCTATCTTCGTCCATCCGCCTCCCAGGATCTCAGATAACATCATGACCAACCTGAGAAGTGTGGCATATTGGTATATAGAAGAGGAATTTTTGTATATTAAGGTTTTTGGCACCTCTATCCCCCCATATGCTCTGTCACTATTCTTACCAGACAAGCTAGTATGTCGTGAGATCTCCAGGCAAACTATGCTCGGTGGGATAAGCAAGGAGCTCAAAGGATTATCGAAGAAGGTATGGCCACCCTTCCCCATTTACATTGGTACATATTCTTTATTATATTTTGACCATGCTAAAGAGGAGGCTACGGCCTTGGAGGAATTGAAATTGGTGGACATTGAGTTTAAGAAACACAACCCTAATAAGGTTGTGAGTAATCACATGGTGAGCTATGGGATAAAGAGATATGAACACGAAAGCTCACCTCGGTGAGAGGTCCTACTCTGAAGTCTTAATCCAGGCTCAAGCTCTGTTTCCCGGTGATATGGTCGATTTTTATACATTCCAAGAGCACATGAGAAGTTGCCTCCCTAAATTTTTACAAGGAAGAAACTCACAACCTCCGGGTACATAGAAAGCATAAGATAAAATTTCAATGGGTGTGAACCCTAGCAAACAAGAGACTCAGGAAACGACAGAGGAAACTAAGAGCTTGAATCAGGAAAAAGAGATTCCCAACCAAGAAGAAGGAAACCCAGAGATAGTTACCAAGGAGATCGGCAACCCCATTACATCTGTCACTCCCTTACAATTCACAAAGGGGAACCCTGATATAGAGTGGATATTCAAGGAGGACCTGACACCTATCTATGTAGAAGAGTTTCCTCCTAATGAATTCTTCTTCAATAAGAAAAGGAAGGGCGTGGTGAAGTAAGAAACATACCAAAGATTGGGCACAGTAGCTACAAAATACAAAATCCTAGCAGATGGAGAAGCCTTGGAAGAGGAAGAATTCATTGATGAGGTAGCAGGAACATTGGGGGCTTATGCAATAGCTAACCAATATTCAATCATAACTTTGAAGGCAGGGTTGAAACAAAATAACCTATTGATCAGCAAATTGGAGGCTCGGGTAGCAATAGCAGAGGCGAATGCCAGGGATGAAGCAAATAAAGGTTTCGAGCAAGCCAGAGTGACTTATCAATAGGAAATTGAGAGACTTAAATCCGATCTTGAGAAGATGCATCAGTCAACACAAATAAGACAAACGAAGGTAAGTCAATAGGAGGAGAAAATAAAACTTTTGCAGTATAAATTATTTTCTATTGAAAACCAGGTCATAGACATAACAGTATTCCAATCCCAAGCCACGAAAATATGAATTAAGGTAGAAGTATCTCAACAGGATCTACTTGCCAAAGTAGAAACCATACAGAATCATTTTCATACGATAGAACAAGTGTTAAAGGATATCTCCTTGAGATAAAGAGAAGTTGCAGTAGCTCCGGTTTCTTTCCAAGAAGTTGTTATAGCAATGATGAAAGAAGAGGTGGCACTAGCATATTTGGGTCATTTTGCGATGATTGTTTCGAAGCTATTGCGATGTTATGTCGTTGATATTGCGACGAATCTATAGTCTTTGAAATATCATTTTATGTGACGTGGAATTGGCGACGAACTTGAAAAAACGTCGCAAAAGAGACAATATAGGCAAACAATGTAAAACCAATACTTCATCTAAATTGCGACAAGAACTTTTATAGCAAAACCATCGCATCAATAGAATTTGTTGTTGCATATGAGACGACAACTTTTCGTTGTTTATATAGAAAAAACATTGCATCAATATAAGTTGTCGTCACAGATGTGACGACAACTTTTTTGTTGTTTATATAGAAAAACCATCGCATCAATAGAAGTTGTCGTTGTACATGCAACGACAACATTTTTTGTTGTTTATATAGAAAAACCGTCACATCAATAGAAGTTGTCGTCGTATATGCAACGACAACTTTTTTTTTTGTTTATATAGAAAAACCGTCGCATCAATAGAAGTATTCGTCGCACAGGCGACAACAACTTTTTTGTTTATATAGAAAAACTGTGGCATCAATAGAAGTTGTTATCGCATAGGCAACGACCCAAATTTATTTTTTAAAAAAATAAAAATTTATTTTGGGCTACAATTTTGATATTAATATTAATATTACCATTTTAATATCAATATTACCATAATAGACTTAAGACTAGTCTATTATATGAAAGTTCACAATCATTCACATGATAAGTTTCAAAGGCATAACTAAAATATGTTTCTCTCTTTCATATGGTAGCTAACAACAAGAGAAATATGTATTATACCATGTCATGCATAACACTATTGCACACTTGCTATATGATCATTTCATACCTGCTCATTATGAAGAGTTGCATATAACCCACTCAAAACTATCATTCAAAGTAAACAACATAGCATAACCTTCAAGATGAAGACAACTAGTTAAAAATGGTATTATCTAAAGCATAACAAGTACAATTTCATGTTCAAAAATTAAACACATCCATGCATTCATATCAATAGACATGCATTCAAATTAATGGACATATACAATCCTATTCATGAATAATAACTTCACTCTGCATAAACAAGAGGTCTACTCGTTCAATGCATACATGACACTAGAGGGTGGTTACAACTAAGTCTTGTTAACAATACAAATATACCACCAAATATTATTGGTTTAACATCAATCAAACTCATTCATAGTATCCCTAAGACAAATTCCTCTTACCAGACATATACAACACCGTGGATGAAAGGTATATTCACTTTTAAACATGACAATCCTTAGGAACAAGGTTAATATATTTAAACCCATATACACTAAATAAAGGTAAGTATCATCAATCTATCAACCTCTTAAACTTCTAGGTAAACAACCCATCAATCAATAGGCCATTGAACATGTGAATCAATAATGCATAAAATTTGTACATGTCAAAACCTCCAAAGGGTGGACACCATTAAGTCTTGATGCTAATACCAATGAATGATCAAATATAATCACTTACATCAATATTATACATATTCATATTGGTTACAAAATAATATCTAATCAACAACTTCATATAGTTATGAATATGAAGGAAAAAACTAGTTTCACTTATTCAAGAATAATCGATTATGTTAATATGGCATCAAAAACACTATCATTCACTATGATTTAGCCCATACAGGTCCATGTTGCCCACCTCTAGTATTAATGTTTTAGGCTGCAATTTTAATATTAATATTAATATTACCATATCCTCCAAGTGGAACATGGTTTCTCCTATAATTCCTTGGATAATGGGGATAGGTCTCGATGCCTTGATAATGTGCATGAGAGGTGTTAAAAACCAAATACCAATATAGCATAGAAAAACCTCAGAAAAAGTACTCAACACCTTGAAAAAGAGATAATTTCACATGATAAGCCTCTTCGAGAGGGCAACCTCCTCTTACCCCACTTAAATGTTCAAGTACAAGATGATTCAAAATGAAAATGTCTCCTTGGTATATATAGGATACTAGGAGGTATAATTACAACTAATGGCCTAAAGCCAACATAAATAAAATAACATTACTAAT
>ML789459.1:512681-529775 GCA_009831015.1 Picea engelmannii
AAACAACAAATTCCACCATAAGACAAATCTCCATACACTCTCAACTATTTCTTCTCATCCTTCCTCCCTAACTTACTTCCATCTTCCATTCCTATCCTTCCTCTACTGGACTATCTTGGAGCGTCAACTATATTGACCTAACTCCAAATAGAACCCGTAAGTGGAAATGTCACTATCTCGACCAAGCTTCCCCAGCAGGAAACTGACAGTCATCATCACACATCTAGGGGAGTGTGAGCTAACACCGTCCTCCCATGACTTCAGGTTTCAGAGGATACACGGTGGGAAATGCCTCCACCCCTCCTAATCATAACTAGGGTCCACACCCTACAATGTAATATACAGTGGCACCGTGTTGTTGGGAGTTTTGTCATCGTTTATTCAGTTTTGGGCAGTCTAATCACATGAAATCCTGCACTGGTCCACATATCATAGCAATGCATCCAAACCAATATAATTTCACATACAAAGATTCATACCATAATGTTTCTCGGCTAGTGGTCATGACATCCACTTTCATCATCATTATCCCTTGGCTATTTCATAGCCCATAACCTACAGATTAGTCTGTAACACAAACTCATACATTTCTATGCATTATCATCATGTAATTTCCTACAACCATCATTTCAATTCGGTATCCGTGTACCAACAATCTTAACATCAAAGTTTTCAAGTTAGAAATAGATATCATAATATCCCATAATTCAATTTTGACACCCATTCATAAAGTTATCTTTTACCAAATAGATTGCATCATATCCAACATCATTCTAATAGCATTTAAACCTTCATAGGATTCTCATTCACACAATATATTTCATCATATCCATCATCATCAATAACATTTAAACATTCATAAAATTTTCATTCTCACAATATATCGCATCATATCCATCATTATCCAAATATATTTAAACATTCATAAAGGTTTATACGTCTTAAAAGTTTAAGTGTATCATTTAATAGTTTCACTGTGAATAGAAAATAAAAGTGTAGGCCTCAGGTAATCCTGGTTGTCTAAGTCAAAAGGTGGTTTTACATACACCCAACCTTCGAGAAACATATCCTCGAGGTGGTCAAAAAAGTGAGGGATAGTCTCGTCGTAGTGTCTCGGTGTCTTCCCAAGTAACAGATCCTGGACTATACTTGTCCCACTAGACCTTAATTTGGTCTACCAGACGGTTCCTGAGCTGTCAAACTCTATGGTCCAATATGCATAACGGTTCTACCATGAGAGTTCCCATGTCCGATACCTGCAATTCCTTCCAATTTAGTTTATGTGATTCATCAACAACATAATGACGTAAAACAAATACATGAAAAACATTATGAGTTTTATGCAGGTGGGGTGGCAGTACGAGACAATAGGCAACGAGTCCAATTTTCTCTTGGATTATGAACAGTCCTATAAATCAAGGTGACAAATTTTTCCCCTTCCCGAACCGTATGATACTCTTATTAGGCCTGATACGAATGAAAACATGGTCTCCCACTTCATAACTTTGGTCGGTCCTGTGTGCATCCGCATAACTTTTCTGCCTATCCTGTGCTTCCTTTAGTCTCCACCTAATTTTAATCACCTGTTCCTCCATCTCTTGAATCAATTATGGCCCAACTGTTACTTGGTCTTCTAATCTTTCCCAACTCATTGGTGTTCTGCATGGCCTTCCATACAGAGCTTCGTAGCGTGGCATTCCGATGGAGCTATGAAAACTGTTATTGTAGGCAAACTCTACCAAAGGTAGGTAGTTCTCCCATTGGGTTTGATTATCCATGACATACATCCTAAGCATGTCTTCCATGACTTGATTTACCCTCTCGGTTTTCCCATCTGTTTCAGAATGATAAGATGTGCTTAAGTTCAACTAAGTCCCCAATGCTGACTGCAAACTTGTCCAAAACCTAGAAGTGAATCTGGAGTCCTTATCTGAAATGATCTTCTTAGGTATCCTGTGAAAATGGATAACCTCGCTTACAAACACACATGCCACATCAGTGACATTATAAGTGTCTCTAACCGAAATAAAATGAGCACTCTTGGTTAACTTATCCACTATCACAAGAAAGTCATTGTGTCTATGAGACGTGAGCAGCAACCCCACAACAAAATCCATAGAGATGACTTCCCACTTGGACATAGGAACATCATGTGGTTGTAGGAGGGCTACCGAGTGATGGTGGTCGGCTTTCACTTGTTGACACTCTAGGCACTTGGCGACGAAATGGACTACATCGCGCTTCATGCCTACCCAGAAGAAAAGCTTCCTCATGTCTACGTACATCTTCTTCACACCTGGATGCGCACAATAAAGTGCTCTATGGGCTTCCTTCGGTATGATGCTTTGAATATCCCCACTTTCAGGGATGTACATCCTTCCCTGATATCTCAATAGTCCGTCTGCTTCCAGACTATATCCTTAATACTTTGGATCTAATTTCCTCCCACTCTGGAGGTTTGAAGTAACCTCTAAATACCAACTGTCTCCTTGGAGTTATGTCAACACACGTTCCCTCAGATCAACCTTTAAGGGTACCAAGGAGAAGACACGTGGCCTCCTACTCAAGGCATCTGCGACCACATTTTCCTTCCCCTTGATGTACGAAATACCAAAATTGTACTCACTCATAAACTCACTCCATCGCCTTTGCCTAGCATTCAGATCCCTTTGAGTGAAGAGATGTTTTAAAATTTGATGGTCCATTTTGATCTCAAAGTTTCACCCCACAAGATAGTGCCTCCAAAGTTTCAGAGCTAGCATTACAGCTGTCAACTCTAAATCATGAGTCGCATACAGCTCTTCGTGTTTCTTCAACTTCCTTAATGCGTAAGTTATCACTCCTACATCCTGCATTAGCACGGCCCCCAACCCTTGCTTCAAGGCATCCATGCAGACTGTGAAGTCCTTTTCCATATCCGACACTCATAGAATTGGCACACTAGTTAGTAACCTCTTAAGCTCAAGGAATGCACTATCACATTCTTCTGTCCATTCATACCTGACCCCCTTGCACTGCAAAGTGGTGATGGGTTTCAATATTTTTTAGAATCCTTCCACAAATCTCCAATAATAACCTGCTAGCCCCATTAAGCTTATCACCTCATGGGCATTTTTTGGCACTGGCCACTTCATAATGGCCTTTACCTTTTCTGGGTCCACAGAGATTCCTTCGTCGGAAATGATATGACCTAAATAGTGAATTTCTTTCTGGAAGAAGGAACACTTCGACAACTTCCCATACAATTTGTTCTCCCTAAGGAAGGACAACACCACTCGAAAGTGTTCCTCATGTTCTCTTTCGTTATTGGAATAGATGAGGATGTCATCTAGAAAGACTTGTACAAAACGGTCTAATTACTTCCAGAATATGTTGTTCATGAGGCTCATGAATACTGCTGGCACATTGGTCAATCCGAAAGGTACTACAAAAAACTCGTAATGTCCAAACCGAGTTCGAAAAGAAATTTTAGGAATATCGCCTTCCTTAATCCTTAACTGGTGATACCCTGATCACAGATCAATCTTTGAGAATACAGCTGCTCCTTTCATCTAGTCAAAGAGGTCATCTATTTGCGGCATTGGGTACCTATTTTTCACTATAGCATGGTTCAAGTCCCTGTAATCCATACAAAGTCATAAGAATCCATCCTTCTTCTTTACAAAAATTACTGGTGCACCCCAAGGTGAAACACTGGGCCTTATTAGCCCTAAGTCCAATAACTCTTTCAACTGCATTTGCAACTCACAAAGTTCCAGTGCTATCATCTGATATGGAGTCTTGGAAATTGGTTTTGCACCAGGTTTTAGCTCAATGGTAAAATCTATCTCCCTCTCAGGAGGCAACCCTAGTAACTCGTTCAGAAAAACATCCTTAAATTCTGATAATACTGGGTACTGGTCTAATGAGGGTCCCTTCCTTTCATTCACTGCTTCCACTACATATAGTCGACACCCTTGCCTCAATCATCTCTTAACCTTCATAGTTGAGATAAAGCATAATGACACCCTTCTCCGTACACCCAGGATCTCCACTGGCCTTCCTTCGTCGTCTACACAGAGCACCCTTTTTGTGAAACAATCTACCAAAGCTCGATGAGCTTCTAACCAATCCATTCCAATGATTAGGTCATACGCCCCAAGAGCAGTGATGTATACCTTCAACCTGGTAGTACACACTCCCAAGTATACTATACAATTATCAACGCTAGGTCCTACCGCTTGTTTTTCCCCCAAATCCATCTCGACTTGTTTAAAGTCATCGTGCTCGTAGGCTGCCAACCCACTCTTTTCTAATGCAGATGGTGAAATGAAACTATCTGTCACACCAGACTCAAATACAATCTTAACATTGATATGATTTAGCGTACCTGATGACTCCACCATCGTGGATTGATGTTCGGCCTAGCAATTATTAACCGTTGCGTAAATCTGGTGGCTGCTACTTTCTCTTCTCATCAAGGCCTTTCCTTCTCTATGCACAAATCCTGATTGTAACTTTGGGTAGTCACGCTAGTAATGAGGTCCTCCACATCCCCAACATGTAACATGGGATTGAACCTGCGCACTGTTCTGTGACTATCTCTGAAATGATTTCCTTCCCCTGGAACCCCTGCCCCTAGTAGTTACTCCCTGAGATGGTCGTGCACCTGCCTACGTCCTTGGTGATGAACGATATGTTGCACTTGCTGCCATTGAAATCCCTGTGGCCACTGTCCTTGGTGTGACTCTATTACCATACGGAGGTGGCCTTGAGCCCCCTCCCCTGGGAAATGTCCTAAGGGCCTTCCCCACGAATCTAGGATGATGCGGAAAGGGCGATCTCATACCTCTAGGTAAGTTCATGTGTTCCTCCACATAATGTGCATTTTCCACAGCTTCCTCTACTGAAGACGGTTTCCACATCCACACCATAGCCCTTATCTTAGGTTTCAACCCATAGACAAAGCGTTCTGCCTATCGTTGGTCATTATCCATATATGAAACATATTTGACCAATTCCATAAACCTAATCTCATATTCTTCTATGATCATGTTTCCCTGTACTAGAGCATGAAACACTCCTACCTGTTGTTCCTCATAGTAAGCTGGCAGATATTTCCTTCAGAACCTCTCCTTGAAAGTTCCCAAGATATGGTGTCCGAGGTAAGATTCAGTTGTCTTTCCAGGTTGCCCCACCATTTCAAGGAATTGTCTCTTAACTGAAAAATTACTATGTTCACCTTTGAGGTGGACGCATAGTCCCTTAAGGAAAAACACCTTGTCATGCCTTCCAACCATGCTTCTGCATGTTCAATGGCGTGACCCCCGGGAAACTCCAGAAGTTTGATCTTCTGCAGTTCTCTAGTGATGTCTTTAGGTGGAGGTCCTCCCCCCTAATCCCTCGATGCTTATGTATTACTCATTCCAGAGGGTGGGGGCTCCACTTCGATCCCTGTCAATTGATGCCCCTTTAAAGTCTCATTTATGGCCTCCAAAGAGCGCAGTATGAGAGCTAGTTTCAGCGATGGTGGTGGAGGCACTAGTGGTGTTGGCGGTGTCTGCGACGATGCTCCTCTTCCTTGATTCCCTTGAGTCCTAACCATCCTATATGATTTAAACTCTATCAACCAAATTTGTCAGGGTGAGTTCAAGGACATTTCACATTTGCGCAACTTAACTAGAAAACAGGGTTAGGCGTAAGTTTTTTTTACTTGTCTGTAAACAGGCGTTACTCTCTTTAGGGGAGGTGGCTAGGTTAGGGTTAAAGTGTCTAAGCTCGATGTATTTGCCTAAGAAAACTACTGACTCTCTCACATGTGATCAACACATTTAACCTACCATTACTATCATGGTGCAGTGGTGTACGGTCTTCGGTGAAAGCTCTATACTCAGTGGATAGGTCGTCGGTTCAAAACTCATCCTCTCCAACAAAATTTAATCAATAAAATAAAAATTTATTAGTAACATAATGTTATGTTAATTATGAAACATTAATAAATATACTAATGTTAATTACACATTTAACTAATTAATCCATCAAACCACTAGTTAATTAGTTACTAATTAATTAATACTATTATCAATGTTTTTGTTTTTTTTTAAATTGAAATTTGTTACTTAAATTTAAAATTAAAAAAGAAATTATTCATTTAAAATATCTTAAATCTTCTTTTCATTTCTTATATATTACTTATTGTTATTTTTATTTATCTTTAAATTTAAATTTTTGTGTGTAAAATATCAAATTTCAATTATATAAAAAATAAATGTTTTAAATAATTAAAACCCAAAGGGTTTAGAATAAAATTAAAAATAAAAATAAATAGAATAACTTTGGGGCATCGTGGGACCTCGCATGAGGCTCACGTGCCCTTCTTTCCCACTCTTAGTTCCCAAAACCCCCAAACCCTAACCCTAAACGTCCCTCTATCCTCAAACCCTACGCACATCTCTCTATTCGGCAAAGGCGGTCTGCCTCCAAAGCTTCATTTTTTGTTTTCTTATTTTTATTTTTTTTCATTAGAGGGAAGGCGTAATGGCTCTGTGGGTTTGGTTGTGCACCATCACAGGCTCCTCCCTGTGGGCAATGTGCAGTGCACAAGCCCCCGTGAGCTCCTCCTTCGTGGCTTGGTGCGGGGTCTTGGCCACTGGGCTTTGACGCGTTCAGCACCAGGTTGCAATGATTAGCGAAATGCTCTAAAGCAATGTGCTAAATTTTCAAACATTTAGTTTTCAGTATGAGGTTGCAATGCGGCTTGTTGTTTTTGTTTTTTAACATTAGTCTATGGGTTTGGGTTATTTCTCAAGTCATTTCCTGGGTGGGTTGGTCGTAGATGGGCCGTACAGGCTAGTATATGTATATGTTTGTATTTTTTTTTTGTATATTTTCTTTGTTGTGCCAGGCGTGATTTCGTGACCTTGGATTTGGTGCTTGGTCTCTGTCAAGCTTTGTTGCATAGTGCACTATTGTCAACTCACGACTCCTTCCTTCAGTGGTGCCTTATGTGTGGGCTTGGTGCTTAGTTTTCATGTTTAACTTTGAGTGTGACCGATGGCTTAGCTTGGGCCTAATAACCTTTGATGTGAGTGCTACTCAGTTCTGGGGCTACATTTGGTTGATATGATAGTTGGCTCGACTTCCAAATTGGAGATCGGTCACGATGAGTTACAACCCAATTTTTTTTTAATTTCTGAAATGGTTATGCACTGTGCATACTGTCGACTGTTGATCGGATCCCTCCTGGCACTTGGTATTCGTATTAGAAACTTGGTGACGGGCTGCTATTGTAATTTTTTATTTTTTTTTGAAATGGTTATGAGTTGTGCATACTGTCGACCGGCTCCCTCTTGGCACTTGGTATCCGTACTGGAAACTTGGTGACGGGTTGTTGTTGTAATTTTTTTTTTAATTTCTATACTTTACATCCTTTGTGGGCTTGTTCCTTGGCGCTTGGTCTCGGTATCTATTGTCTTCTATGTTGATTTATTAAATGTTGTTAATCCTAGGAATTTGATGAACTTTGAGAGATTTTTGGTCACATGGGTGTGACTGTTATGCACGTCTTTGCGAATCCATTTCCTTCTGGAGCATTTACACTTGGATGCATTTGTTTGTAGTAATGGCTTCTCTATGTTGATCTATGTGGTGTGACTGGGTTGTGTGTAACCTGGGTTGTGCTTGCACTGGGCTTGGATGATGAGTAATGTGGGATGCCCCTCGTGGGTTCTCTCCTTGTGGCCTTGTGTGCGCTTCCTTGTGTCGACATATACACTCAATGGTGTGTTATTATTTCTCAGAGATTGGGCCTTGGGTCCATTATTTTTTTTTCTTTATACCAGTATATATATATATATATATATATATATATTTGGTTTATTTAATGGTGGCTCTGGCGTTGGTCGTTGGCTTGTATTCTGGTTTACCAATGGTGTTTAGCTCTGGTGAGTTGGTACTATTGATATCGATCCATTGGAGACCGAGAACTTTGCAAGGTATGTTGCGGCGTTGGCTTGGAAAAAAGAGTTACGGTCCAAATTTGTTAGTTTTCAGGAATGGTTGGATGAACATGGCTCATTTGAAGTGGTTGTGGATGGTGCAAATACGAGCCTTTTTCAGCAAATTAAAAATTCCTTCAGTTTTTCTCAGATAAATGGTGTTTCCAATGGGCTAAAACAAATGAGTCCATCAAAGAAAATTCCACTCATCATATTGCACAATAGAGGAACAAGAGGAGGACCTGCCAATTGGCCTGGAAATAAACAATTAATTGAGAATTGGAGAAAAGATGGTGCACTCTACACCACACCAATAGGGTCAAATGATGACTGGTACTGGTTATATGTCGTTGTAAGATTAAAATGTCTGGTTCTGACAGATGATAAAATGAGAGACCACATATAATTTGAATTGCTGGGAAATATCTTTTTCTCAAAATGGAAGGAAAGGCATCGGGGGGATGAAGCATAGCGGGAAGACGTAAAAACATAGTCAACATATGGATAAATGCTCGATCTAGATCTGCGCACAGATCTGGTTTTCCATTTCTATTCACTTTTGATTTTTTTAAGGCTCTATGTGTTGGATTAAGGATTGGCCTTCGGGCCCAAAATTTTATGCTTTAATTAATTTTTATTTTTATTATTTTTTATTATTATTGTATTTGTATATCTGTATATCTATATATATATTTATTTTTTTACTGTAATTACTTATATTATTATTTTTTATTATGTGTAGTGCATGGGACACAATCCCCTCCTCGTCGTGGCTTCGTAGAGCGCGTGGCTTCATGCTTGGGCGCTTTGATTCACGTGGTGGCTTGATGTTGAGTTACTGTGGCATGCGGAAAGGTATCGGCTTTACGCTAGTGCATGGCTTTGGTGTCTAATGACTTGGTTGCTTGCATGTTGTTTCTAGACTTTGATCTCCACTCTGATGTGCCTAAATAGAGATTAGTTGTATGCCAATATTTTTTTATGGTCTGTGAATGATTCCAAGGTAGTTTCAGAGTAAAAAAAAAATTATTTATTATTTATTTATTTTCGTTATTGTATATATAATCCTCTATATAAGGAAACTAGTATATATACCTTCCTAATCTTTTGTTTATAATAAAATATTGTTGAATATAACTATTGTTTATATACCTTTCATAATTTTTGGTTTAAAATAAAATATTTCTGAAGCTAATTCTTGTTAATCCTTCCTTTGTGTAGGTGAGGATTAGTAGGATCAGTAAAGGTGGTTGGAACATGGGAGTCTTCATAGGATTTATGACTTGTAAATAAAAGGTTTCTAGGTTGTAGATTAGGAGTTGTTTTTAGGGAACAGTTTGCACAATTATGTGGGTGGTCAAGTCCTAGGTTTCAGCTTTGAAACCGGGCTCTGATACCATGTGTAAGAACCTAATTGAATTAAGCCTAATAAAATTAATAATTTTAAACATTAAGATTATTCAGCATAAGCAATAAGCAATTTCATTTAGCATATAAGCAGCAGAAATTTAAATTTATGAACAACAATCTAATAAATTACATAAGAACCACATAACCTAGCAAATTCATGAATATAGATACCTTTGGTTGATGCTATTTTCCCAATATCTGGTTGTCCTCTCTGTTGCTTTGCCCAAAACTCTGCCTGATTCTCTGACCAAACCCTGCCCAAAACCGACTAACCACCCAGCCAGCTAGGAGCAGCCTATCCAGCTCCCTAGCTCCAGGATTCCATGAGGATTCCTAGCCCTCGAGCCCAAAACTCCCAGCAATGTGGTGCCCTGCAACAGTTCACCCAAACTCCAAAATAGAAAATATCCCTAAGAAAATACAGTCCTCTCCTCCAATAATGCTCCTCTCCCAAATTTTCATAATCCATTCCTCGAAGGCCTCTGCCCAGTCATATCGCCCTCCATTCACTTCCTCCTACCCTCCTTTAATTCCACCCACCTTATCCCTCCATTTATTACCTTATCCTTCCATTTATCACCTTATCCCTCCACTCAATGCTTCATCCCCCCTTGCATACGTAAAGTTTTATAATAAATAAATAAAAATTATTAAGCTCTTAATTCATTACCCAAACCTTTAATGAGTTAATTAATTAATTAATTAATTAATTAATCAACAGATATAAACAATTAATAAATAAATAATTAATTAATTAATATTATTAATAAATAATCATTGTTTAACTAAAATATATTAGGACAGTTAATTATTTAATTAACTATACTTGATAAACCCCATGCAACTATTTAACTAGGGTTGTTACATCAACTCTGTGAGATTAAGAATAAATAAATGAAATGGTGAATGAATTCAATGATAGGTTTAGGAAGTTGATTGACGAATTTCCTAATAAGATTAAGCCCAAAGATGATGCCATTCTTTTATAATACACAAATCCATATGAGGCTTATTTTGGACTCATGTTAAGAGATAAGTTCCCCGCCACCTTATAGTCATATTAATATTGGGCTACCAAAATTGAAGAGAATATTATTTCTACTAAAGTATATCCTTAAGGATCCTCAGGGGAATCCACTTAGAAGGCAAAAACCAAACCTATAACATTGAACATAGTTGATCCTACCCAAGATCCCATAACCACCCTAACCCAAAAGTTTGAGAAGGTTACTTTCAAGATGATTCAAACATAGACTACTCTCTTGAAGAAAATAACAAGTATAGAGAAGGATACGGTACGACAAGCTAATTTTCCTCCAAGATACCAATAGAACAATTATCAACTAGGAGGAAATAAAGGGTGGAATAAAACTATACCTCCCTCGAAACATAGAGTACCGAATCCTCTCACTCTTTCCAACATGTTCAACCAAGAGGAAGTTCCTCGGTGCTTAATTACCTTGCAACAAACCACATAATGAATGGGACTCTCCCCAAAACCAATGGTTTGGAAATAATCAAGACTTTAGTGGCCCTGAAAGTTTAAATTTTGTTGAAGACCTTGATTACATATATAGCATCCAACAAAAAACCCATCTGGTCAAAAGAAGTGTTAACATTGCTAGGTTTATGAGGATGACCATGTTGAAATCTATAGGTGAAGAAGTCAAAAAAAATCTTAGGAAAGATAAATACATTTAATACATGAGAAGTAATAAATCCCCGGAGATTTTACAACCAAATGATTCTGAGCCACAAAGAAAACCATGGAGTAGGCCACCTCTACCTTTGAATATTAGTCCCCTTTCAAAGCTAATCAAGATTCCCTCACAAATGGACAAGGTGAAGAAGTATCTTAATCTAGAAGAAACAAAAGATCTTATTTCCCTTTGTCCAACATGGAAAACCTATTTACCTAGCTAGAGTGGATTCCATAAAGAAGATTCATTTCCTAGATAGTAGAAAGTCCCTATGGTCATTCTTTGGTAAAACAAATTTTACTGGGAGGTTCATTCCAAATTTCACTAATATTGTTAAACTAAGGAGTATATATTTGAAGAAATATTGTTTGTTCAAAGGAATGATGATAGTTGAAAATCATTTAAGAAGATTAAAGAAGCTATTGTGTCATCCCCTATCCTAGTTATCCCAGGTTATTCCAATGATTTCATCATATTTTCCTTCACTTCAAAAGATACAACTCTCAGTGTACTCTTGCAAAAGAACAAAGATAATATGGAACAACACCATTGTTTTTACAAGTAAAAATCTTAGGGATGCAGAATTGAAGTACACCGTTATTGAAAAGTAATCTTATGTTCTTGGTTAATCATTAAAAAAATTCAAAATTTATGTCGGGTAGTCCAAAATTGTATTCTATGTCCCTTACCCAACTGTCAAAGATGTCTTAGCAGAATAATATTTTATATGAGTCATAGGGAAATGGGTGTCAAAGACTCTTATGAGCTAGACATTAAAACAACAAAAATCATAAAGGGACGGGGTTTCTCTAAAATGTTGATGGAAGGAAACTAGAAGGTTTTAGAAATAGATAGTGTTAACCAAGTGAATGTTGTCCTAGATGAATTGGAAAAGCTTGAGTGGTATTCAGACATTATTTATTATTAGAATAATATTTCAAATGTCTATTTGGAAACTATCTATTGCTAATATTTCATGTCCTAACCACTTGGTTTATCATAAAAGAAGGGAATTGATATTTTCTGTGAGATATTGTTTGATTCAGGGTGGTCTTAGTTGGAAAAACCTTTATGGAATCATTCTTGGATGTGTCAATAAAGATGAAGCTAAAAAATTAATAAAAGAATTACATTTGAGATATTGTGAAGGCCATTATGCAACTCACACCATTGTGAATAAAATCATGAGAGAAAGGTACTATTGGGATACATTATTCACAAAGGTTCATGTTTTGTTAGGGATTTCCAACCATGTTAATCATTTGCAAGGAAACTAGCCCCTGGCATGGTACCTAAGGTTTTCCTAAGGTAAACATTGTTGAAAAACAACATGCACACCTAATCCCAAGGGATTTAGGTGGATTTGATCTCGTGACCTCCTTGAACAATACAACTTTTTAGAATATATATATTCTAAGAATTTGTATTTTTCAAGGAGGTCACGAGATCAAATCCACCTAAGTCCCTTGGGATTAGGTGTGCATGTTGTTTTTCAACAATGTTTACCTTAGGTACCACTCCCCTATTCAATTTCCTATGGTGTGTGCCTCACTCAATGTCCCTATTGGTTTAGGCCATATAATATGTACCAATGAGTTTACATTCATTGCCATTTGTGCACTGTGAAGGGGTTGAGATTTTCCTTGGAATATATATGTATGTATGTATGTATGTATGTATGTATGTATATGTCAATTGGCTTGAGTAATTGGGAGGAATATTGTTATCCTCCCCATCCAAGTTCAAATATCTCTAATGACATGTTGTGTTCTTCATGAAACAATTGTTGAGATGGACTTAGCCCTGAAGAATATATTTTACCTTGGGTACCATCCTAAAAATGAGGGGAACTACCTAGGGGTTTCCTTGGGATAGGTATTTCACAGAAATAAACAAATAATAAAATAATAAAATTTTAAAAATTAATAAAAAATATTAATATGTATGTATATGTATATGTATATGTATATGTATATGTATATGTATATTTCCTTGGAATAAAATATGTCCCACCATTAATCCCATAAGTGAGAATGAGATTGTTGGTACATTTCCAACCCCATCAAAAATTTACCCATGAAGATCCCCAATCAACATTCAAATCATGAAGAATAAACATGTCAGTACAAAAATAATTTGAACCCAAGTGGAGAGGATAGCAGTCCCTCTCTCAACAACTCGAGATAGACCCGATTGAATTTAATTTTGGTATATATATCCCAGGAAATCCTCGGGCTCTTCCCTTCATTTTGAGGATGGTACCCAAGGTAAACTAAATTATTCATAGCTCAAGGCCATCTCAACATGTCACTAGCGAGAATAGAACCCAATGGGAATGAGAATGAGAATTCATCCTAATCACCCAAGATAGACTCAATTGACATGTGTGTGTGTGTGTGTGTACACACACACACATACACACACATTCCAATGAAAACTTTGCAGGAACCTCCCCCCCCCCTTCTTCCTTAGAATATTTGGGTGGAGGGAAACTCAACTGCCAACCAAAGTAGTGGCTAGTAACCCTTAGGGACTCAATTGAATTTGAACCTATGATGTAATGCCTTCTCATTGTAAACATGTCTTGGATGGGTGGTTCATTTAATTGATCTAACCATTGGGGATACATACATATGTACAAACATACATAAATATGTTGGTGATTTATTAAATTGGGTGCAATTTTCATGAAAAGTAGCATACATGCTTAAGTGGTTGACACGTATTGGGATGCTTGACATGAATTTTGTTTGTGGTAGCTTTACTACTCTATAGACCTATGTGCATTTGGACATGTTCACATAGGAGAATGTGTTGATGAAGAGAAGAAAATGAATATACACCAAAAGGAGCAAGATCGACATGGGAGTTGAAGAAGTCAAATAGTTGAGAACCCAAAAGAAATTGTGGATTGCAAAACTGACATAAATGAAAGGAACAATTATAAGATGACAATGATTTTGAATATTTGAAGGAACTAAAGTTGAACATGTGCCAAGATTTGATGAGGTTGGGTACAACAAATGAAGAGATAAATACAATGTGCACAAGAAGAGAAAGGTAGTCCTCAAGGAGAAAATAAATAAAGGAAAATAGTTGAGGTTCCCATGGCAGCCTAGCGACCCAATGAATCTTGTTATTTGATGGAGAGGCCATCGAGCCCATTGTAAATGTTTCTACATAAATTGAATGAAAGAGACAAAGAGATTGAGAGCCATTGAAGATTTGTTTTTACCTTAAGGTTTTCATGTTAAATATTTGTCATAAGATGATGAATGTTGTGTATTGTTGTGTGAATTTATGTTGTTGATGTAATTGTAGTTTTGTTTTTGTACAATAGATGATGAAGTATATACTGTTTCTATTGAATATGTGAATAGGTTAAAGAACTATTTTTTTTTCCAAGGAAACCCTCATGGAAAACCCTCTGAGTACTTTGCCATGATCCATGGATGGTAAATGGGGTAAACTGTCAACCTTGATTATGGGGCCTAACCCCAAGGGGATCAAGAAAGTCAAACCCATGACCAACAACAAGCATGAAATATCTCATGTTTGGCTCTAGACCATTGAACTAACCCTCGAGCTAGGTTAAAGGACTAATTATTACATTGGCTAATTAATTTAAATTTGTTGTGGATTTGGTAAATGCCCTTGAATGTTATGGGTATAAAGTTTTCTTGTTGTGATTAGATTTGTGTTGTAAGTGGGGAGAGGAGGGTGTGTAAACCTTCCTTCACTAGTGTTAATGAATTTATTAGAAATAAATTTAGAGAATATTTCCAACAAAACTTGAATAAGGAAATACTTATTTTGATATAACTACCCAAGTTTTGTTGATACTCACTAAATGCAACTTAAGAATCAAGTACTAAAATTAATGCTCCTTTTATAGGAATAAAGATGTCTCACGCTGGGAAAGACAAACCTTGTGTTTGGGGCTTGTTGGTGACCTTTTTGTAGTTTATTTGTGTTTTTTAAAGATCATGCATGATACACATCAATTGATATCTTAATCAAGTTATTTAGGTCATAGTATTTTTTAATTGAAGTCAGGGAAAGAAAAACCTTGTGTTTGGGGCTTGTCGGTGACATTTTTTGTAGTTTATTTGTTATGATTAAATATCATGCATGATACACATCAATTTATATCTTAATCAATCTATTTAGGTCATAGTATTGTTTAATCGAAGCTTGTGTTTATGTAGAACATGCATCTGGTTTATTTGTGTCTAAGATCACTCGTCCTTGGAGTTTGATGTTTGTATGCTATTATTGTTTTGTAACTAAATAGATTGTTAATATTAGTATATATATATATATATGATGATACAAATGTACTTAAAGTTGAGACTTCATTGGAACTAGTTAAATATTGGTATTTTATTGGTTCTAGACAACATGGTAATGTTGGATGTAGAACAAGTTCACATTTGAATGTAATTAAACTCTTTATTTGAGTATTAATAAAATGACTAGTTTTGTGTCTTGCTTCAAATTATTTACAAATTTTCTTTTTATGTTGATTATGATGAACACAAGTTTATTATCATGAAGAAACATGCATGCTTTTCTTTATATTGTATAAATTTAGTTTTCCATTTTGATCATTAATGATGCTTTGGGGTAAACCATATCGCTTGAGGTATTGAAAAAATTAATGTTTTGATACTTCAAAGAACATGTATTCTATAAGTTGTGTTTATACCCAAGAATTAATGATGCTTCCATACAAACCTTATCTTTTGAGGTATTTAAAATGTCAATATGTTACTCCTTTAAAGAACATATAATCTATAGTTATGTTTATACTTGAGAAAAAACCTCTAATCATCCAATGTGCATATATTAATAAATATAGAACAAAATTACATACAAACTAATTAATAAAGATGAACATCTTGTAGATGAGATTTATGATGAAATTCATTCATCATATATCAACTTAAAATTATATATTACTAAGTTAGTGAAAATTATGGAATACAACTTTAAAAACATAACTGAGTGGTTATGTATTTGCTTCATTTTAGAACATTATTTACATATTTTTATTACTATTTATTGTTTATGGACAAATTATATATATATCAACACAACTCTTTTTTATCTAAATAAAAAAATAAATTATGATAAATGTAAAAAAACATTTACAACATTTTGAAATTGTTACATGACCAAAAACACCTCGTACAAGTTTCAACATAAACCCATTTTCTATGAATATATTAAATATTTAAATATGTAGTAAACATCAACCTATAAAAAATTGAAAGTTGTTTTTAAGTGGAATAACTTAGTACGTTTTTAAGTGGACTAACTTAGTACATCTTCAACAATATGGCCAACTACCTCTGAAGTTTATTTTGCATAGTTCAAGCATTGTACTACACCCTCCCTTTCTTTGAACATGTAAACTACATTAAATTATTTTAGGTTTGTTGTGGTGACTTTTGGATAGTATGTTAAAAACATTAAACTATTTTAGGTTTGTTGTGGTGACTTTTGGATAGTATGTTAAAATAGTGTTACATCATGTTTCCAAATAGTTGGACAAAAGGGATTATATAGAATATTTTATAGGTTGTTTCGGGCTTTATATAGAAAATTGCACAAATAGTTGGACAAAAGGCACTATATAGAATATTTTACAGGTTGTTTAGGGCCTTAGAATTGCACATGTTGTTGTGATGACTTTTTCTACTATAAGATTTGTGAGGAAAATTTACCTTTGTACATAGTTTAATAATAAGATTCCAAGGTTCTAACATTATAAAGACCAAATTTAACTTATATGGAATTAGTGAGAAATGTATAACAATAATGTCTAAGAAACACATAATATATCCATTGGTGTCATGAATTATTTACACTAGGAAGAGATAGAAGAGTGAACACGATCAAAGATCAAATTCATAATTCCTTTGAAGTTAGAGATTGAGTGAGGATATATAGATATATTTATTAACTTGATGATAAAATATATATATATATATATATATATATAT
>ML789459.1:533464-553695 GCA_009831015.1 Picea engelmannii
ACTGAGTGCCAGCTCCGTGTTTCAGCATCTGCATGAACCGTGTAACTGCTTCGTGTTTCGGCATATGCATCCTCGGACTGTGTAGCAGCTCCGTGTTTCGGCATATGCGTCCTTGGGCTGTGTAGCATCTTCCGTGTTTCAGCATCAGCTCAACAACGGCTTTGGGAAGTTCTGTGTTTCAGCATTGGTCTGAAATACTATTCTACAAATATGGACACTTCTGCACTTCTAATCAATGGTTAGGTTCAAAAGTAATGTAAAGTATTATGCAAAACGGATTAAGCATAAAATAATGAGAAAGGACGTTGTATACCTTGGAATGATCAGGTGAAATGATAGTATAAGTCAAAATGCAGGTGATGAAGGGTAAAATAATAGCAAAACGTATGGGCAAAAAGGGTACAATATGTGGTCCTAACAATGTGCAATGCCAACTGTATTGAGTCCAAAGAAAGATGGAGGATGGAGAATGTGTACAGACTCGAGAGCCATCTACAAGATCACTATTAGGAAATGATTGATTCTGTAGGAATTTCAGGTAAAGACATTAGGGTTTGAACACCTTGAGGAAATGTACAGTGATGATCTAGATTTCAAGGGAGCATATGAAGCATGTGCGAATCTTGTGCTACGAGATAGGATCCATTGGACAGAATATATGATTCAAGAGGGATTGTTGTTCAAGGGCAGTCAATTGTGCATACCAAAATTCTCAATGAGAGATAACCTTTTGAAGGAAAATCATAGTGGAGGATTGGCTGGACATTTCGGCCATGATAAGACATTTGCACAGTTGATCAGTTCATACTATTGGCCATGTATGAGAACATATGTGATACAATTAGTGAATAGATGTTGAATTTGCCAACATGCAAAAGGTAAAAGACAAAACAATGGATTGTATCAACCATTTCCCATACCAGAGAGGCCTTGGGATGCAATAAGCATGGATTTTGTGCTAGGGCTACCAAGAACGCAAAGAGGATGCAATTCCATATTTGTGGTGGTTGATAGATTTTCAAAGATGTCACACTTTATCCCATGCCAGAGGACTAGTGGTGTAACACATGTTGCGAATATGTTATTTAAGGAAGTTGTGAGACTTCACGGCCTACCCAGAAGTATTGTCTCGGACAAAGACACGAAATTTGTTGGTCATTTTTGGAGAACACTGTGGAAGAAGTTAGGGACATATTTTTCCTTCAACTTAGCTTATCACCCTTAGAAAGATGTACAGATTGAAGTGGTAAACATAAGTTTGGGAAATTTATTGAGGATTCTGGTCACCAAGCACCATAATAAGTGGGATCAGATTCTGCCGCAAGTAGATTTTGCATACAACGACTCACCAAATAAGAGCACTAGGAAGATCTCGTTCCAAATATTGTATGGAATGAAACCCAGGGGAGTGTCTAAGTTGAGAGACTTGGGACAGAGTGAGATCAGAAGTGTTTGATCAAAATATGTTGCTGCAGAAATACAGAAGATCCATAGCCAGATCAGAGGGAAGTTACAGAATTCTAGACAAGAGTACAAACACAGAGTTGATCAACATCGCAGAGAACTCCACTTTGAAATAGGATATCAGGTTCTGGCACATCTCATGAAGGAAAAGTTCCCTAGGGGGATATATAACAAGATAAAGATGAATAAAATAGGACCGTGTAATATCAATCAATCTAATAAAATTTAAAACTACTTCGCAAAAAAAACTAAAAATAGAACACTCAGGGAACATTGCGGCTTGATGTCATGACAAAACGGGAGGTTCTTTACAATTAACAGCAATCTACTTTGTTTTAGTTAGTGTTTTATAATAGCAATCAATCTAATGTCTCATAACAACAATCTACTTGTTTTAGTTAGTGTTTTATAATAGCAATCAATCTAATGTTTCATAGCAACAATCTACTTGTTTTAGTTAGTGTTTTATAATAGCAATCAATCTAATGTTTCATAATAGCAATCTACCTTGTTTTAGTTAGTGTTTTATAATAGCAATCAATCTAATGTTTCATAACAGCAATCTACTTTGTTTTAGTTAGCATTTTATAATAGCAATCAATCTAATGTTTCATAACAGCAATCTACTTTGTTTTAGTTAGTGTTTAATAATAGAAAGCTACCTTATTTTAGTAATGTTCAATTAATGTTAATGGCTAGTAGGTTGAGATTTGGATAAAATTTAATGCCCAATTGGAATGTATAATGATTAAAGTTTGATTGGAGAATGTTGGAGTCATGGTTAGGTAGCTCTTAAATCACTTGCGCCTTGAATTAATTTGATAGTCGCATTGCGTCATGAATAAATGAGAAGCAGGGTAAATTATGTAATTGTTTTCTTAGCACTTTTAAAATCAAGTAGGTTACTCTTGCACCATTAGGAGATGATGACGTATGATCGAATTGTAAGTTTATAATAGAATTTTTGCATGAACTTATGTCGTTTTATGATGGATTTAGTAATCAATTCTCTTGCACCTTTGAATTTATGTGATGTGTGATTGATTCATAGAACACTATCGCACATTGATCATCGTTGATGTGGTTGACTTAGCACATTTAGTTTGGCCTGCTTGTGTCAGGCGAGATGTAGACACCTCCTTGTTCCTCAGAAAAGTCGCCAGCCCTAAGACCATAAATGGTCAAAATCGATGGGAACCTGGGCTTGAGCGTTCCTTATGTGTCTTGGAGGTCCTAACCATTGCAGGGTAGGACGGGAGGGTATTCATTCTTATTTTCATCAGTTGAATGTCATATATTGCTTCCAAGTGATTGATGTGCTTCTATGTTTGGTCGTCATGTTGTTGTTGCGTGAGTTTCTTGCGCCTTGTTCGTCATCGTGTTGCGACGTCGAGTATAATTTCTGTATTACCCTTGTACACCCGCACACAAAAAAAAAAAAATGCACTTGTTATGTGAGGCTCGTTGTCATAACAACAGGAGGGATGTTAGAATAACCAAGTCCAGGAATTGTTAGACAAGGGTTTGGTCAGAGAGAGTTTGATCCCATGCACAATGCCAACTTTGTTAAGTCCAAAGAAACATGGAGGATGGAGAATGTGTACAGACTCGAGAGCCATCAACAATATCACTATTAGGAGATGTTTGATTCTGCAGGAATTTCAACTAAATACATTAGGGTTTGAACACCTTGAGGAAATGTACAGTGATGATCCAAATTTCAAGGGAGCATACAAAGCATGTGTGAATCCTGTGATACGAGATAGGAGCCAGTGGACAGAGTATATGATTCAAGAGGGATTGTTGTTCAAGGGCAGTCAATTGTGCATACCAAACTTCTCAATGAGAGATACCCTTTTGAAGGAAAATCATAGTGGAGGATTAGCTGGACATTTCGTCCATGATAAGACATTTGCACAGTTGATCAGTTCATACTATTGGCCAAGTATGAGAACATATGTGATACAATTAGTGAATAGATGTAGAATCTGCCAACATGCAAAAGGTAAAAGACAAAACACTAGATTGTATCAACCATTTCCCATACCAGAGAGGCCTTGGGATGCAATAAGCATGGATTTTGTGCTGGGACTGCCAAGAACACAAAGAGGATGCAATTCCATATTTGTGGTGGTGGATAGATTTTCAAAGATGGCACACTTTATCCCATGCCAGAAGACCAGTGATGTAACACATGTTGTGAATATGTTATTTAAGGAAGTTGTGAGACTTCACGGCCTACCCAGAAGTATTGTCTCGGACAAAGACATGAAATTTGTTGGTCATTTTTGGAGAACACTGTGGAAGAAGTTAGGGACATATTTTTCCTTCAACTTAGCTTATCACCCTCAGATAGATGCATATGCTCTAGATAAATGGTTGAATCTACTAGAAGGTTATTACTCTGTCCCAAAACAATTGAAGGTGAAAAGTTCACCTCAGTTCTCCTTAAACCCCTCCCCCATGTCAAAGATTGGTAGGAAGGTTACTAGGAGAGGCACACCATAGATGAATATACACCATTGGGAGAGAACCCACCTAGGAAGCCTTTATGGATGCCCCTAAGGAAGATTTCTACCCTATTGCAAGTTATGATAATTAGTATATGAGATGGGGGACTTTGTTTTCGGAGAGAGACCACATAGTGCTAGAGTATACCAACATATTCCATAGCATGCACTCAAAGTTGGGTATTCAATATTTAGAGAGTCACTTGCTTCTAAAGTACCACATTGGCCTCCATAGGTACACCCAAATAGACATGGATTTCTTGGAAATATCCTCATTGGGAGTTGCTTATCGATAATACTGTCAAAATTGAGAATAAATTTAAGAAGTGAAATAAGTAAGAGTTCAGGTCTCCAAATACTAAACAACAGAAGCATGGAAAAGGTATCCCTAACTCACAAAACAAGGGATAGAAAAATGAAGGCCAACCTAAAGAAAACCATTCCAATCTGTAGGAAAAGAAGGGTAACAGGAAGATGAAGAAGGACACTTAAAAGTGGTGTGAGTTAAACAAAATCCCCTAGCACAACAATGATGACTGTCACTCAAAACAGTTGTTGTTGGTTGATCTTAAACAAAAGGAGTCGAACCCTGACTCAATCTTATTTAGAATAGGGAAAGTGAATCATCAAAGCAAAACCTAGTGCTACCATTGCAACTACAAATATCCAAACAGACGAATTGAAGGACCTTGAGGAGGGAGAGTGCATCTTCCATTCATATATGTGGGTGAAGGGGACCCCACTACATTTCATTATTAATAGTGGGAGACAAAAAAACATGAAATCGGTCGAGGTGATCAAGAGATTGAAGTTGTCGATGATTCCACACCCCCAACTATACACCATTGGTTGGTTGAGATAGGGACGAGACCTTCATATCAACCAACAGTCTCGCCTATCCTACGACATCAATCCCTTCAAAGATGAGTTATTGTATGATGTTTCTCCACTTGAAGTCTATGATATTATTTTAGGACAACCATATATGTGGAAATATCATGTTGTTTAAGGGTCTCGACCCCATAGTATCATTATTACTCTAGGGGGTCAACTCTATAGGATACCAAAGGTATTTATGACTACTTTTCTTTCATTGATATCAGAAAAAAAAAATTATGCAATGTAATCTCTGTATTTATGTGTTCTTTGTTGTATTTTTGTTTTTATCTCATTTC
This sequence comes from Picea engelmannii, assembly GCA_009831015.1. Lineage (NCBI taxonomy): Eukaryota > Viridiplantae > Streptophyta > Pinopsida > Pinales > Pinaceae > Picea > Picea engelmannii. Next base: position 538,614 of record ML789459.1, read on the forward strand.
ATTCTCAATATAATATGGATTTGGATTGGAAGTAAAATATATGGGGAGGGTGATACATAGAGATAGAAACTAAGTATTTCTTTTAGAAGCCAAGAGGTGGGGGTGGGGGGATAGCAATGAACTTTCTTCAGATAAAGAGATATGAGTTTCCTCGAAAGAGGAAAATTTTTCCACCCAAGTGATTGTCGATTAAGGCAAACTCAATTCACCCTCCCAAGTATTCCAAATCAAGGGAGAACCTGAATACACAAATAAACCAGAATTAAACCAAGGAGACATGTCTAGAGGAATAATGTACTAACCAAGAATTTCAAGATTCATAATCCATGACCAAGAATGCCAACATATCCTTTTCCATGCTAAACATAGTGCCCTTTAATCGTAGTGAGATTCCTTTGTTCTTCGCCCTCGACCCTAGCCTGAAATACATCTAAACGACTACCTTCCATAATTTGCACAATCATCGTCATATATGGTATTCAATGCACAATACATCATTGGGATTGAAAGAAACAACCATGAGAACCCAAACCCTTCACATCCACCTTCTTTGCAATGATTTCTTGTATTATATATTCCATGTTTGTTATCGCCAAACATCGATGGGTGTCGTGACATTGACCTCTAACACCCCATTCAAGTGTTGTTTATCACCACTTAAAAAATGAACTAATAGTTTAATTATTATTTTAATTGTTTTACATTTTTTTAAATATTGTAAATATGATAATAGAAACAATGATTCCAAAAAAGTTAATAATTTTGAATTTCTTTCCAATATACTATTCCAAAATAAAATAAAAAATAAAAATTCCATTACCAAATAGCCTGCTCTTTTACTTTATCCATACGAAGTTAATAATCATTTTAATTAGAAACATTTTTTACTTGGCGTTTTCTAACTGTTCTACATTTTGGCCCTTTTCACTAGAATCCGACATAAATATGCACAGAATCACATTTTTTTATTATTTAAATTGCATTTATGAATCCATAAATGAATTCATCATGCTAAAAAACCCGAACGACACAAGGATTATACTAAATTAACCACTCAAATTTATAGATCCAACAATTTTTTGCCAAATATCAAACAAATTTAACCAAAAAATATCGTTAAAAAAATACCAAAATGTAGAACAATTAAACTACAACCTTTTATTTTATTTTATCTAAAATAATTTTATATTTTATAAAAAATATCATTTAAAACACTCAAAACTTGAAACTTAAGTATAATCCTATTCTTTAAACCTTTAAAAATACCTAAGTATTCCTTTTCTTTACTATCCGTAATTTAAATAGATGTTCGCAAAAGGTTTAGAATTGTATATAAAATAACATTTAAATAAAATTTTATATAAAACAAGTGTTGCATGGAAGCGTAGTCCCTCCTAGGTTGGAATAAATGCATTGTTATGGCAGGATTGAGGGACAAATAGAAGCTCAAAGTAGCAGAGACACGTGGGAAGCGGCTTGAAGTACAAGTGGTATCCATGCAGAAAATGACTCATGTTAGTGCGTCACATGCTATCCATAAGACATCGGGTTGGTAGATGATCTTGGAAGAATGTCACTGCATAAGTAAGGTCGGAGCCCCGAAGAACCAAAGTCCCGAATTCCTGAATTAGTTAATCATAATATTATATTAATATGGGGTTAATATATGCAAACGAGGATGTCAATCCTACTGTATTTTTTATAGATGTGATACTCTTGTTTAAGTTTTTTCTTGAGGCGTGTATAGTTCAAATATGGGACTTAGAAAATTTATGTCGTAATGACTTGAAGCAATAAAAAAAGATAGTATTAGTTTTTTTGTTTTTTTTGAAATAAAGGTTCCTGGAAAAAAGGACTAGGAATCACACACATTAAACATTCAAATTTAATAAACACAATTTCCTGACATCCAACATAGTTGAAGAAAAAATGTCTGAGCACATAAAAATAAAAAAAGATGATCGATATGCATAAAGAGCACTAATTTAGCATTTCGAACGAAGCCCACAAGACACCGTCGAAATTGTTCTCAAATTAGTTTTCATTGAAATTTATCAAAAATTAATAATTTTTGTTACATATTTCCGGAATCGGTTACATATTTATGGAAATTTAAATGTGTTTTTTATAAAGACTGGGATTGGGGCTCTCGCGGACCATAAAATAAATAAGTACAAGAAATAAGATTGTAGAAAGAAGAAGTGTGTGACGGTAGAGATGAAGACCTGAAAAGAAGAAATTGAAAGGTATCAGTCTTTGGTTAGAGATTTTTGCTTAAAGAGGTGGAATAATTGGATTGATAAAGAAAGAAAGATGTGATCAATATAGACTTAATATGACAGTATATATTTCTCCCTTTTCTATTTGCGTGTTTATGCCTTTTTATTGCTCTCGTCGACGACCACTGGAATCGTGCCAACCAGTTGTTGCCCTTTGTCGGTGAGCTTGTTGATTCTCCTTTGGAGCCATTCTTCAATGTATCTTCTCATGGGGGCCACATTGATTTCATCCTGGATTTATGTGTTGAAAATCTTGTTTTCTATTTTCCTTAGATCGATATAAATACTATGCAGAGCCTGTTCAATTTATTCATTCTGTGTCAAATAGTCCACTAGCCAGTTCTCCATGTCATCTTGACCATATTCAAGGATGCCATAAAACTTTTCTAAAGACAACCCCTTTAAAATATCATCTTGTTCATAGAACGCTTGCTTGGTTAAGGACAAGGAGTTGAGGATTAAGTTTGGGTCTTAAACCTCGTTGTTACTTCCGGCTAAGACTATTTTGGTCAGGTTTCTGCATAATTCTTCTTTCTCTGATATGGCTTGTTCACATGATTTTCTCAGTCACTCGGCTCACTCATCTAGTGCACAAGTATTGAAAGAATTTGCAGTTACCAGTTTCCAGAAGAAGGAAGAGAGAGAGGTGCATTGCTTGGGAGATGATATTCTCTAGTGTCTGGTCTATTGTTTTGGCATTGTATTGGTTATCTATATTAAGTAAGTTTTTCTTGGGTTTTGTTCCCCATGAGGGTTTCCCAGGATAAATGTTGTGTATCTTTTGTTTGTGTTTCTCTCAGTGATCCTATCTGTGTTATAGTTATCTAGTAAATTGAAAAGAAACCTAATAATAGCTTAAACCTTAGCATATCTATCCACTATTTAATTTGTCTATGTTAATTATTGTAAATTGGATCTTACACCTAGAACAAGATTTACTTGTAGTTTATAAAATCTAATGGACGTTTTTTGGGGTATCATCTACCTGGTTAATTCTCACCTTGGGGCATCTGCAATATTTGACAACATAATGCCTCTAGAATCTCATAGAATCCAAATTTTCAAAATATTTTCAGTCTTTGTTATCACTAGGGGTGCTCAATTCAAACAATTGTGAGACCATCTGGAAGTTAGAAACCTAATGCTAATTTTCTATTTGTTCCCAACCTAATGAATATTAATATGGAGGAAATCATATCTCTAAATTGGATTTATTGTCGGTTATTTTCCCTTATATAAAAGGATTCCTTATTTATTCCTAATATTTGAATTTCAATTATGTCAATGTTGTCTTCAACTCAGAGTTGATATTGATCAGGCAAAAGTACAGCACACATGCCGAGATTCTTTTGACTTGTGCAGTGTAGGTCATGCACGCCTATATTTATGCATGATCTAGATTGTACACACCCTTCCTCAAATGTCCATCAAGCTATGCCAAAAGATAGTATTGAATTTCATTAGGGCCCTTAGGTTAAACCTTATAAACTGAAAGCATGCAGTCTGTAACTCACATGAATTTAAAGTGACAAATAAATTAATTTATGCATTTATTGTTTATTGTAGTAACCGTTTCTCTTCAAAATGGCTTTGATTAATGGACAGACGAAGTTTTTTTCTGGTGGGTTAAATGTAGCCTTACAAAATGCAGGGCACTAGTCTATTTTTGTGTAAGGTTTATTGTGCATCTTGTGATTTGATTCTAATAAGGTTTGGAATTTGATGTATTATTGTTGGTTGTACTTGTAGGTTATTGCAACTTGGGGAGTTCGGAACAACATTGACTTTCTTTCTTTGTCATATACACGACATGCCGAAGACATTATACAAGTAAGAAATATGACATCAAAGTTACGTTCTTGCTCATGGTCTAAGATTGTGTTGTTACTAGATACTATGATGGATCTCACATATAAAAAATTCTATCAATATGTGTTTCTGGAACCAACTTCATAGTGCTACTTTATGCATTTTAATTTTTAGGCTGATTTGTTTCTATGATGCTTGTTTCTTCTTATTCTTTGAAAATTTTCAAGTAGATACATTATAGTAAACTTCAAATATGAATGCATTATCATATGTACTTTTGAAAATCATTCTGAACTAACAATGAAGTAACAAGGTGCTATTTTTTGTTATAGGCTTCATTAGTAAATGATGACAAAAAAATATTTGTTTTGTTTCTGTGACATGGGACTTCTCCCTTATAATTGAATAACCTCAAATAGTGAACATCTTATCTACTGTACATCTGAAAAGGATTTTATACTTACCTTTAAACTATAGAATAACATACTTTATTAGATGTATTAGAGGCCACCTAGAAATTTGTTTTCTTGATTCTAACATCGAATTGATGTAAAATTCATTTCCTCCTTTTGTCTTGTATAGACCCGCGCGTATCTTGATGGGCTTGGGAATATTGAAGAGACCCAAATATTTGCTAAGATTGACACTATAGAGGTATTTTATGGATCACTGAATGAAGTCTCCTAGTCTTAAACTTTCCTTTTCATGTTTAATCGGTCTTAGATAATCACACTGCACACAAAGTAGTTTCTTATTTGAATCTTAATATACACACAACTTATGTTGCAGGGTCTGAAGCACTTTGATGAGATCTTGCGAGAGGTAGATGGTATTATTATTTCACGGGGTCATTTAGGGATAGATATTCCACCAGAGAAGGTATCCTTTGATATTTGAGGTAAAAAAAATTCATATATCCATTTCCTGATGTTTTTTTCCCATAGATAAATGAATATTGTTGTCATTTTAATCTGACTACAAGTCTAGTTGTGTCCCCGCATGTAGATATCTTATAAGTTTGTATTTTTACTAAATCCAAACTTAATGTTTCTTTGGAGTATAAGGTAACGACAGTCAGGATTGATGGAATTGTCTAATATGCTCTCTTGGTAAATCTTATTCATTTGGGATTGTAATTTGTTAGTGTCAAGGGAGGCTCCAAATTATTTATGGTTTCAAAGAAGTGATATTGACTTAGGTAATAGAGGCAGTATAGCAGTGTGAACATGTAGGAAAATAAAATTGTTTGTAGGACTATCAATAAGTTGTTGATGTCGTCTTCTCACTGTCAAACATTTTCGTAGATCAAATTAGTTTGGAATTTCATTTTCAAGCTAGAAGGTAGGAGACAGCTTGTAGAAGTATTGTTGGTTTTGTATTATAGTTCTCTCCAAGATAAGGCTCCACATGTCAAGTTCTCCTCTTCACAAAGTTTCACACTCTATATGACAAGATCCTACGCTCCAATTCTCCTCCTCAACATGTGTATTGATTCCACAACAACCTACAAGTGGTGTGCCCTCCAAACAAGATTCCCTCTAGCCAAATGCTCAACCTCTTGAAGTCTTCCATGTGGTATTGATGCTCCTAGGGTGAAGAACCCTTCCTCCTAGTGCTTAGTTCTCCTCCACAAGATAACTCCACATCCTATGCCAAGGTCTCATCCTCATCAACATGTGTGCCATGTAGAAAATGTCAATTCCACATAAAAAAACTTCCAAGTTCCTCCATTTCTATAATCGCTTCTGACATTGGGGATATATGACATTTGTTTTATCAGATTGTGATTTTCTTGTCTAAACATTGTTTTTACATCTTCCTTGTTTTACATTCTGTCTTTCTTCTTACTTGAACAAATTACAGACATTGAGAATCGATGGCTGCTCATGGATAATAGATTCCCAAGTGGTAAAAATTTTGTCGCGGTTGCCTATGATCCATGTTTTTTGTTTCAAGTATCATTGCATCTATTTGACAAAGAGAATCTTGGTTTGATGAGGTGTTCTAATTTTCATTTATTCCCTATTCTTCTACCCATTTACATATAAATTTCTTATCTATTATACAATTTGATTGCCTCCGATCAACAGGGTGTTTACTTGAATCCATGCCCAACGGTGTTTTTACTGATCGGCATTTACCTTGTTTCTCTTTTTCTTTCTCTCCCCATCCACCTGATCCACCTTCTTTAAAAACAAAAACACATCCTTATTTATAAAATCATTGCAATAATCGAAGATGTGCTAGCCTTGACCCTATAGCATTCTAGGGGCAACTTCTAGCACTAACATCTTTTGGCGTCGTTGTTGGGAACGAAGCAACGAATATATCTTCCCTAGGAGAACGACAATGATCAGATCTGCTTCTTTATGGTGAACAAGAAGAGGACATGTACTTGACTGCAAATCTTTCACCATGGCGACTCCACTGGATCCAAGCATGGAAGCCATTTTGGCTCAAAGGTTTGTTTTTTGTGATTTTTCAAAAGTCATTGGTTTTCCAAACCCAATTCTTAGAAGTGTTGAATGGGAAGGTACCCTTCCTACATTTAAAGGTGAAGATTGGGAGGTTCCGGCTAAGCATCTGCTAGATTTTCATGATTTTATTCATGAACATCAGATTGTGCATGAGGATGTCAAGATCAATTTTTTCAGATACTCATTGAAGGGAGCAGCCCTCGACTGGTGCATATCTCTTCCAGCTTCAAGTATTAACTCGTTGGCAAGTTTTCATGATGCTTTCAATATATTTTATAAAGGAAAATTTTAAGCTAAAAGTCTTTTTGAAAATTGTTGTGATGTATTTGAGAAGCATACTCAGCAGAAAGAAAATATTTCTTCTGATTGCAAGAATGAAAATCATGTTGTTGAGGAAGATTTTCCAGATCTAATTGATAATAGGAAAGATGACTACATAGTTGTGGATGCATTAGATTTTGTTTTTGATGCACCTGTTGTCTTAGATCTGAATGAAAAAATAGTTGAAGAAGAGGTCTTTCTTCAACTCCTTCAAGTGGATTCCTATGATATGTTGTTACATGTGATTAAGGAGGAAAATCAAGTGGCTCCTCATCAAGAACAGATATATGAGGCAGCATATCGCCATGTTAGATTTGATCAACAGGTTTATGAAAACATTCTTCCCATTTGTCATGTACAGTCAGAACCAGTTTATGGTAGCCATCTATCAGAAGGAGAAACAAAGTTTGAGCTGCAAGCATAGGTAAACTTGTTTGGTTGTTCATCTATTTCTTTCTTCTATGATCCGGTAGCCATTTATATGGAACCATATTTCTCAGAATATTTAGTCTTGCTATTTTCGGAATCACAGAAGATGGTGGTTGTAAGTATGTGTTACAAGTTAAAATTTTGTTACACATAATGAAGTTTTCCTTGATCTTATTCTGCATGCAAGGAGTTTATACAGTCAGCTATATGTTATCATGGTTTCATTGGAAACATGATTTCACTTGATCAAGTGACAGTATAATTGGTTAGAAGTAGATCATGCAATAAGCTCTCTTCTTGAGAATTTGTTTTTGCAGTTGGCTTAGTGTAATCAGATTTGCAACGAGTTTGTTTTCAGCATTTTGTTAAAGTTTGAAAAAGTTGCAGAGATTTGGGGCCAGAATTAAAATAATATTGATTGATTCCACAACCCAATAGACTATGCATAGCATAGAATGCAAACATTTGCAGAGACAAAAGTTTGCAGGATGTGTTGCACGGATGCATAGAAGAAAAGGCACAGTGGCTTGCTTGTTCTTGATACCTCACGGGGAGAGCATCATCCCCTAAAAGGATCCAATGTTAGTATCCAGATACTAAATTTTCAATTTTCTCCTCGTTGCAGAAACATGGTTATTCCCATAGCACCGAGAAGTGTTGTTCCTGAGCATTGGTATTGCATATGCTAGAAGTAGTGTTGAGATTTAAACTCGTCTCATTAGAGAAGAGGAGAAGAGGGTTGGTTTTATTTTAAATTTCACCAAAAAAATGTTGTGCCCAAAGGACAATCTTCAGTCCTCGAAGCCACGCACCTCCATTCATACAACACACATGTTAGCATTTACCACCAGCAACAACATGCAACACACGATGATCCAGTGCAATCTACAGGAACTTGGCCATTTATATTTGTCTCTGATGACTTATGAATTTCATTCTGAATACACTACTCTTAATCTCTGTAAACATCAGGATCATGCCCACAACACTTGATCTATCTAGTGTCCTCTCTCTTGAGAACCTTCTTGCATTGATAATGATTCTTGCTAGTATATTTCTACTGGCATTAGTCCTCAAAAGAATTGCAGACATCACCATTGTTGAGGAAACAAAATAAAGTTACATAAATTGCCTCTCAGACGATAGCATGGAGGAAGTAATTGTTAGCATAAATACATCTCCAAGCAAACTGTTGGGTTCTAAGTTTTCATCTACTGAAGGGATTCCATCTCTTGGTGGTGTATTCTTTGTACAAAAGCATCTATGCTATTACAGAAGGTATCCCCGACATTACTTATTCATTTCTTGTAGGAACATCGTTCAGAGTGGGAAGATTGTGGCATTGATATCTATTGTGTGGACACCTTAAAGATAAGTTCTTTTAAACTTCCTAGTTCGTAAGCCAATGGCTTTGAAGCGGGCCAATTCATGCCCTCCTTAGGGCATACTATTTAGAATGAAGAGTTCCTCGAGACTGTCAAAATTGGAGGGGCATGGTCTTACACAAGAAGAGGTTGTCTTCTCAAGAGATATGGTTTTATTGCAAGTCTGTAGTAGAATTGGTAAAAATAAAATGGAGCCTGTGTGCAACTCGTTTTTTTTGCTCCAGTTGATTCATTATTTTCGGATGGTATTTGTATTTGTACATTCATGAAGGTACATATTTTACAAGAAAATAATGATAATGGACGATGACAATGCCTCATGTTATGTGAAGATTACGAAGGAGCACGATGCCCCTGTAAAAGAGATATGCCTGGGGAAGCTCAATCAGCCTGTCCAGATTCTGCAGTTGGTTGTGCACAAGTGTCGTGAATGTGACCAGGCCCTTTTCCAAATGTTATAAACATGATATTTTCCATTCAAATCAGAACGCACAATCGACAGGGAGCTCCTTAAGCCCTCAGCCTCAGTGGCCCTCCACTGACACTCGAATGCTCTAGTAGATGCCCTCTCACCTAAGGTCGACTCCTCTTTTTCACTCCTCTCTCAGTCTGAGAAACTGGACATAACCTACAATGATATCTGAGGTTGTGACATACAGAAACAGGAGATTCAGGAAGTCGTGGAGCTTCCTTCAAGGCCTTCTAGGTGCTCAAATGTTTGGATTGGATTACCTTCCAATGCAACAAGACAGTTTTCAATTTGAGGTCACTTGTGTTATTTTATGCTTTCATCACAGGGAGTCACGAAGACGATTGAAGGTACAACTGTTAGAGGAATGTTGGATGAGACAAAGGCAATCGAACAGTGCATCCTCGCCTGTCTAATACAGTCACCTGGGAAAAACAAGTAGAGAAGCACCTAAGAAACTAATCAAGTATCTTCAGGGTACTTGTCAGCAAAGAGTGTTAGTCAAAGAGGGAATCCTAGATTTCCAAGCAAAAGAAAATTAATTGATCTTAGGTTTCCAACAGATAATTGATATTCGAAAGATAAAAAGGACTGATTCGACATCTTAGTCAAAGCATATCTCTAAGTGGCATTTGATAGATGGAAGATCATTAGTCATCAAAGGAAGTTTCAAATTTCAGGGAAATTGTGGCAAATATACCAATCTTCTAGGAACATAATCAGCAAGTCGAATATGTTCCTTATTTTGTGAGCAGAACATATGGAAGTCAACAGATGACTTTTCTTGGTAGGTTTCTAGGACTCGAATTCAGTAACACTTGGCAACACATGTCAATTTTTTCCAGATTTCCTACAGCTTAACCAAAACAAAATTCTATTTGTAGATATTAGTTTTTGAGTGTTATGAGGAGTTTTATTATATGAGGCCCATGAGGGTAAGGCCTGAGTAGATTATGATGAAATAGCATCTAGTCTGAGTTATTAGAAGCCTGAAGGCATTGTATTTCTGTAATCGCTTCTGACATTTGGGATATATGACATTTGTTTTATCAGATTGTGATTTTCTTGTCTAAACATTGTTCTTACATCTTCCTTGTTTTACATTCTGTCTTTTGTCTTACTTGAACGAATTATAGACATTGGGAATCAATGGTTTCTCATGGATAATAGATTCCCAAGTGGTAAAAAAATTACCATGGCTGCCTATGATCCATGTGTTTTGTTTCAAGTACCGTTGCATCTATTTGACAAAGAGAATCTTGGTTTGATGAGGTGTTCTAATTTTCATTTATTCCCTATTATTCTACCCATTTACATATAAACGTCTTATCTGTTATACAATTTGATTACCTTTGATCAATAGGGTGTTTACTTGACTCCATGCCCAATGGTGTTTTTACTGATCGGCATTTAGCTCGTTTCTTTTTTTCTTTCTCTCCCCATCCACCTGATCCACCTTCTTTAAAAACAAAAACACATCCTTATTTATAAAATCATTGCAATAATTGAAGATGTGCTAGCCTTGACCCTATAGCAGTCTAGGGGAAACTTCTAGCACTAAAACCTCCTATATATTCTTTTAAAAACAAAACAAGCACAACCTTGTTGATACTGAGAGGGGGGTGAATCAGTATCAAGTACAATTTAAAAACTTTTCCAACTTATACTTAAACCATTCAATTATATCCAATGAGCAATGAAAAATAGTATAAGAGTTACACCAATGCACCACAATACACCATGCACAATATATAATAAATAATCAATAGTTATTGTTCAAAGGAAGTAATGACTTCCAAAGGTAGCTACAGCTTCCAAATGTAAAGGGAGGGATAAACCTACAAGAGGAAGATACAATCCTCCAATATCAAGAGAGATTTGAACTCTTCATCCTTGCCCCTTCCTTCCACCCAAGAATATACGTGAGATAATAAAACTTTACATTAAATCATCACCATCAACCAATCATCACATAGAACCTGATAATGTTTCCTGAGACTTCTTCAATTTCTAGAATTCTTCAGTTCTTAGAGTAATTTGATCCTATAGATAATATTACTCAATGTATTCTATGAAACTCCTCCAAGTTTCACTCCTTGAATCCTCCCAAAAAGAAGTTATAGAGAGAATGGTAGACCTTGTTCAATTCTTCTTTATTCAAGATACCTAAATTGTACAGAATGCCCCGCACTCAATATTTAACATCAGATTTGGAAACTCTCCCACAAGAAACCAAATTCCATACTATTTCCAATGAAATTTTTCCCATGTCATTTGGATTCTCGATGAAGACGTTATGATTTTTTTACCCAGAACACCTGTTTATTTACTAGCTTCAGGATTGGTCACAAACCCTATCTTCCACAGAGTGTATCTCCATAATTATAGCGAATCAAGAGCTGAAATTGTTACCACAGGTACCTTGATATGTCTTCTCAATACCATAGAAATTTCACCATCTGAATCGTTCTAGAAAAAAAGTTATAGAAAAAATGGTAAGATGACCTGAAAATAACATACCTTAGAACACATCGCCAAAAGACTTCATCCTCCCTTGAAATCCATCCTTCTTTACTTATGATTTCCTCTGAAATTCGACCTGTGTGTAAAATGAATGTATAATGATATTTATTTATACCATTTATGTCACTTTCTTTTAACATTAGGGCCGACCAGACACTTTCTTATTTTGTAATTCTTTTCTTTAATTATCTTTAGGGCCTACATGTACTTCCTTCTTCAATTCACTTTGTCATCTTCAAAAATTCATTTCTCCTCAACCATGAGGATCCATGTGACGTGCCACATACCACCGGAAACAACATGATGTATACTATCCATCCATGGGTCTTGTATCTACATGTGTATTTTCCTTCATGTCCAAATACCTTCATCAATCTTGCGGTCCAAAACCCATGACTAGGGTTGACATCAATGACAAAAACCAATCTTCCAACAATCTCCCCCTTTGTCATTGATGGAAACACTCATGCTCCCCCTATCATTGATCCCAATTTCTCTCCCCCTTTGACATAATTGGAAAAGGGTAGGGCTTCTCCCCCTGAGTTTAATGGAAAAATGTAACTCTCTTCTTTGGGGCTGCTCCCCCTGAACATATGGAACTCAATAATACTTCATCCTTATTTTTGGTCTCTGGGACTTTTTCTTCCTTGGAATCATTTTGTGTGGATTTTGTATTCTCTCTCTTCTTCATGTCTAGGATGTATATGTTGTTCGATCTTCTTGTTGCAGCTACAACCAATCGTCCTGAGTTATTTTCTCTGATTTTACATCTTTGGGAGTCAAACGTAAGAGTGTATCCTTGATCGCACATTTTACTAACACTGAGTAGATTATGATTCAAGTCTTCAACCAATAGAACATTCTTTGCTTTTACATTTTTTATTCCAAGTTCTACTACACCTTCTCCAAGTATTTTGGCATATGAGTCATCTCCAAATGCAACATTGCCACCCTTTTTCTTCCAGCTAATGAATTTGTCTTCATCCCCAGTCATGTGTGAAGAACATCCATTGTATATGTACCATTCATCTTCTTATTTAAATTCTTCAGCAGTCAATGTTATTCGACAATCTTCATTGTTTGGAATCTCTTTCCTTCTCCATACTATGGTTGGCATAGGGACATATTCATTCATATATCTGCAATCTCATTCTTTGTGACCAAGATAATTACATTTGTAGTATGCAATATTTTTGTCCATCAATGGGGAAAATGAATTATAACTTATGTTGACAAATCCACGATTATTTCCATATCTTCTATTTACACCATTCATGTTTCTTGCGTATGTGTTCCTTTCATTGATTATGTAATTAATTGCCTTATGTCCAAAAATTTTGCAAGTATAACAATGACCAAGAAAGAAATTTTGATACCTTGGAGTAAGTGGGCTTCTTTGTGATGTAATCCATCTGGGTTCATGATCTATTCTTTTGTAGTTTCCTTCATAGTGATTGAAGCTTCTTTGATTCCTGAAGGTAGGAGGTCTTCTTGGATATTCATCTCTTTTGTAATCATTCCTTCTTTCTGGTATCTTGATCCACTTCTCATCAACTGTCTGTGTAGCTCTTTCTTCAACCTTCTTGTTGGTATTTGCATATTCTTTGCGTGAAGTTTCACCCATTCATCCAAGATGTGTTAAGTCTTTTGGAACTTGAGAGTTTCTTAAGATCTTCCTCAATGAGACAACTTCTTGTTCAAGTTTCTCACAATATTCTTCTTTCTTCATCATTTGGATATTCCTTACTTCTCCTATTCTTCTTTCTTCTTCGAGTAGAGTTTTCAAGGAAATGGTTTCTTCTCTTAGTTTCTCAAAGTATTCTAATTGTTTATTCAAGCTTACAACTATATTTTCACAACTACACAATCCACTTCTTAGTTTTCTTTGTGTTTCTTTGAGCTTTCTATTTTCAATCTCAACATGCTTCAATTTTTTAAGATTCTCATCTTCTTGTTGAATAATTTTTTCTTCGTGATTTTCTTCTTCTTCATTGGAATTTTGTTAAGCACTAATATTGGCTCATTACCCCTTAATTGGGGCATATTATATTAGTAATATTATTTTATTTATGTCGGATTTAGTCCATTAGTTGTAATTATACCTCCTAGTCTCCTATATATACCAAGGAGACATTTTCATTTTGAATCATCTTGTACTTGAACATTTAAGTGGGGTAAAAGGACATTGCCCCCTCGAAGAGGCTTATTATCTGAAATTATCTCTTTTTCAAGGTGTTGAGTGCTTTTCCTGAGGTTTTTCTATGCTATATTGATGTTTGGTTCTTAACATATGGTATCAGAGCTCAAGGTCTTGGGGTTTCGCTACTACATCTGAGACACCGTGGAATTTTCACTATAACTTTTTTTCTGCAACGTTTCTAAAGGAAAGGCTTGGATTTTATTTAGTAGATGGATCAAAGTACGTTGGGTTCAAAATTTAGCTCTTGAGGCCTTATACTTTCGGAGATAAATCCTGTACAAGATAGGGTTCTGGAATCATCCTGAAATGAGTCATTGCGGAATTTTCACTATAAAATATTTTCTGTAATGTTTCAAACCCTAAACTCTAGAGGCCATTTAAAAAAATTAGTAAGGTATCTAAAGGTAGAAATTTCAGCTTCTGGGTCATTTTAAATTTGTATATACACCTTGTGTAAGATAGGGTATCTAACTAGTCCTATTGACTAGTCTCAAGAAGGTGTTCCAGGTAAAACAATCATAACTTCTTGATAGAGTATCCAAATTGAGTGGGACTAGTTTCATTGGATTGTGTACAGTCTGTAGTATTTTGGGTGCAAGTTTCATAATTGGATATCAATTATTTTGTGTGGGGTATTCTATACAAGTGAGATCTCCTGGAAAGACCAAAAATCGGCAAGTTGTGAGGAAGTTACCATAAATTCCACTTGGCACATCCAATTTTGATCAGACCTATGGAATTACAGATAAGAAATATCATAGAACTACCTAAAATAAAGTTTCATACCCAGAAGGGCCGAAACTTGGGAGATAGAACAGAATAAATATTGTCTAGCAGAACCGCCTCAAAATCAAGATTCAAAAGTGATACTTGGCCAACATGCCACCAAAAAAGGGACCTTCTACACCAAATAAGCCTCCAGAAAATCCTAATTGGACTCTTGATGAAGGTGAAGAAATGCATAGGGACATAAATGAAATACAAAATAAGATGGATTCAATGGAAACTAAGTTGATGGATTCAATAGAAGCTAAGTTGGATACTAAGATGGATGGATTAAAAGGGGAGATCATGGAAGTATTGAAAAATTTCGTAATAGAGAAGACACCCAAAAGTGAAAATGCATCCCATGAAATTCATGATGAGGACACAAGGAAGGTGAATCAAGAATGGAGAAACTCCAACTTTGG